>CAJPEV010000924.1:0-85936 GCA_905338385.1 Darwinula stevensoni
GAGGGAAAAGCCCCGAACCCACGAGCGCGTCCCGAAGTAAGTCCCCTTGGGACAAGTGAGATGTTCGCGAGATGGGACATGTGAGAAGGCCCCGGATCCAATTTGCGGGGAACATCCCGAAGACATTTCCCCCTTGAGACGTTCGAAAGGTGTCTTCAGGGTATCCTCTAAAAGGTCAAAAAAAAGGTCGAAAAAAGGTTGAAAAAAAGGTTGAAGAAAAGGTCAAAACATCGTAACGACTAAAGTTATAAAAATAATTTTTTTTTTTTTTAAACTGTATTAAATGGCTGTCGACATAGGCGAAGAGAGGAAATCCGACGGGAAATTTTCAAGATAAAAGAAAATTAATTTGAAAAAATTAAATAAATACGGCGATGAGAAGGCTTGCACCAACGTCTCTCGCACGTAAAACACACCAAACTCGATTCTGACCCCATGAGGAAGTGAACATGATTGCTTTTGATTGGTTAAAATGTTCTTTCGCGCACGCGAGCTGATGGTCCGCATTCCTCTTCGAGGAAATTCGGGAAAACTCAGGCGAAAGCATACGGTAAAGGCGAAGTTCCTCTTCCTTCCTCGGCGTTGAAACGACTTCATTCCAAAATTAATTATCCATTCAATGACTCGTTCCTGTAAACGAATAAATTTGCTCCACGGCATAAATCGCTAGTGCAAACTCATGCTATTGCGCAATTGCAAAATTCGTCCAGGAATGTTTCGGCAGCATCGTGCCAAAGAGACCTTGGCTACCGGCAATGGGAGATGATTAGCTCATTGCTGATTTATCAGCGATGGGAGCTGCTACATCAGCAATGTACTCGGCTGTTTCTTCGCCTCTGCTTTAAATGGAAAATTAATTCAATGGAGTTCGAATGAGGAGTTGCACGGCGAGAGGAACTTGATTATGTGGGACGGGGATCGAAGTGAACCGTGCGGCTTTCCATGAGAAAGACGGATTCGTTTTCTGGTTCTCTCGTGGGACTCGTTTCGTCGAGAAAGTTTCCGAGGACTTCTCTTGCGAGGGTGCAGATGCTGGCCGTTTCCTTCAAATTCGCGCTGACGTCTCTTGTTTTGGGGGTCGGGAACCTATGGCTCACGAGCCGAAAAGTTTGGCGCTTCCTCATTTTTCTCATGCATGAAAGACTGCACATGTCTGCTGCTAACTTCAGGGAAAATCATGTCGTACTGAAAATCTTTCGCTCACAAGCACTTACCTCAATCTTAAGATGGCTCACATGGCCAAAAAGGTTCCCGACCCCTGCCAGCTATCGATGGACCCTGTTCGCTTCGTGTCCGTCAGCAGTCGACGAGCCATCTCGAAGGCACGATTAAACTCCTTCCTTTATTAAAGGACATTAAATAAATTAAACTCCTTCTCGGAGGATGTCCTTTAATGCAAGCCAGACGGGAGACTGGCTCAGACGTTTTATTGCAGACTGGTCAGAGAAGACGAGTCGTCCTGAGTCGACGTGGGAAACGCGAATTTGTCATCACTGTCCACTTCCTACGTGTTTCTTTATCTTTTACTCCTCTGTCTGGACGCGAATCCCTTAAAAGGGAATGCGGACCCTCTGCTCATCCCACGAAGGAGGTTCTCCGAGGTTCTCCGAGGTTCCCCGAGGTTCCCCGAGGTTCTCCGAGGTTCCCCGAGGTTCTCCGAGGTTCTCCCTTTCCATTGGGTCATAATCGAGTTGGTTTTATGTGTGTCTCGCGCAGTAGAGAGCCGATCGAGAGTGCTTCAGCCGGTAATTCATTTTTGCGCAAAATCCAAGCGTTAGATCGAACCGGATTGCATCGTCTCGAAGCGTTGCTCATTTGCCCTAATTTGATGGAATCGGGTCAGCCACGGCCCCAGCTTTTTTTTTCAAGCAGGGTTGCTGGATCCTTCTTGTGCTACTTGCGTCGAACACGATCACGTGACAAGAATAAAAGACTGGATTGCTTGCAACCTCGGAAAATCTGGGCTCTTGTGTCCTTCAAGGTCATCATCTGTTTGCTCATGGATTCAGTTCAGATAACAGGGGGGAAAAAATAAACTCCGTATAGAAAATCCTTTTTTCTTACTCGGAATTATGGAGGGTGAAGCTGTGTTGTTCGCAGAGTGTCTTTTATCTCCACTTTGGAGAATTTGTCAAATTTGAAACTATTTCAAGTTTTCCACACAGGAAGAGCTAGAAAGGAAAGAGAGTACATTTGGAATACATTGCAGGGGTCAGCTCTTGCTACCAACCTCGGACACATCGAAGAAGCGTCGTCGTTTCCATCAGGCGAATTCCTGCGTGAGATATTCATTAAACATGTTCACTTCCGTTAGCTGCAGAGATAGCTGTCAAACACCTGGCATCCCTGCAACTGAGGAGCAAACGCAAATAAACGGTGGGCACTGACAGTCGTCTTCAAGCTTTGCAGCACGCATTGGCGCAAATGATGGAGAAACTCAGACGAAAAACACCCTTTCTTCGAAATACGTGAGAAGGCATATCACGGCACGACCCTCGCGAGTACCCTCCAGTACTTCGGTACTTCGCCTTCTCAACTTTCTCCTCTCACCTTCGACAGAGACGACGAGCCGGCTCCGATCGACTGCGACTGATGGCAAGGAATGCGCTTCCACCGGATGGAAAACATCGGCGGATGACGTCATGGAAGGAGAATCGCCAGACACGGCGCCTCCCTTCGCTCCCTTCACTCCCTTCCACGTAGCGACTGGTGAGTCATGGCGGCTACCTCAGCTGGCGAGACGCTCGCATTTTTCTCTCCCACGACCAGATGGGAATCGTCAGGTTTGTTTTTTTTTTTTTAGACTGGCTTTTATCCGAAGGTGAGGGGAATCGATTTAGCTAATTTCTGAGGTGCTGACTGGTAGGTTTTATGCACTCGATGAGATATAATCGATGGATATATTTACGGTATGATTTCAACATTTCATCATTTATTGTATTGCTACCGATTTGTTCTTACTCCAGAATACTTCCTTTGCATTTAAAGAAATTTGTTGGGAAGGGAGATACATTATCGCATTTACTTCAACGAGGCATAGTGGATTCCATCATGAGATAGGCGCAGCTGAGGGGTCCCTCTCTAGGTTTACCTCTGATTCCCCGGGTCTTCAAAATCATCTGCACTCTGGTCAGCATTGCCGTTTGCGGATGAGGCGGTTACGTTTTTTTCCTGTGCGCCTGGCGAACGAATGGAATCGGCGACATCCTGAGAAGTTAGCACGGCTGGGTACGAGCGTTTAATTTCGCATAAGTTAAACTCTAGATAATACGAGGGGTGATCAAAAAGTTTCCGCACACCGTTTTTTTAAAAGTACTAATGGGATGTAAATAAAAATTGGTGCACATAAGCAGCCAGGCCTGTTCTACTCCTCAAAACATTCCCATGCACTGCTGCCATCTGGAACGAAGGAACAGTCAAAGGAATGGTGGTATTCTTCATTTCCTAGACCAAGGAAGTTCAAATCTCAAGCGTTCGCCAAAAAAGTCATTCTTAGTTTTTTTTTTTGGGACAAGAATGGTCCGATACCAATGTAATTTTTTGGAACCAAACGAAACGATCAGTGCCGACGGATATCGCCAGACACCATATAAACTCAAGAAGGAATCGAGAAGAAAGCGAGGCGAAATGAGGGACATTGACGTGTGCCCGTTGCATGACAATGCTCGCCCACATTTGGCATTCAAGGTTCATCGCCCTCTTTCGATGGACTGTTATGACCAACCCACCTTATATAGTCTGGACCTTGCACCCTCGGATTCTTCTCGGACTTCTATCAAGGGGGCATATACTCCCTTCGCTCCAGATGGCAGAAGTGCATTAATGTGAACGGGGAATATTTCGGGGAATAGAACAGGCCTGGCTGTTTATGTGTACCAATTTTTATTTACGTCCCACCATTAGTTTTTTTATTGGTGTGCGGAAACTTATTGTTCCCCCTTCGTATTATCCAGAGGTTAACTTATTATAGTCCTCCAGAATATCTTCATCCCTCCCTTCTTCGTCATGAATCAAGCTTCACTGCTTTGAATGCCTTGCGGTAAGGAGAGCGCGGGGTTGCTGAATCAGGGGCAAGACCCCCGAAATAGCAAGACCGCGATGGCGTTCTGTGACCCTCACCCTTGCAGCCTCAGTGGAATGAGGGAATCCTGCTCGGTCGTGGGTCCCGCCCGACTCCGGTGTCTGCTCCCCATCCGTCGCCTACCAGGATCCGCATATTAAACCCTCATTTTGGGCTCAAACTTCGAATCAAGAAAGCGATTCAGGATTCGTCCAGTGGTAAAGGCAGCTACATTGAAATCCGACAGAGGCGGATTGAGTCTCAGCTCACGGCCATGCAAAGAAGCCGAGCTCGCTAAATACGAGTCAGGCCTCACCTAATATTTACAAAGAAACTTCGCCAACAACGGGTTTCGGGGACGGTTCTATTCCTTCGAGTTGACTTTTCCCATGCCCATTACAAGTGTCTATCAGCCTTTCGAGCGAGTCTATATTTTTTTCGATTTCTTCTTGATCTCGATTTGAGATTTAGTTTGATTTGAAGCAGTAAAGGGTTTTCTCCCTAATCCACTGGTTAAACTTATTTCTAATATTTGTACTACATGCACAAAGGTGTGAGTTCGAAATGTGTCAAGTGAAAGTTCAATGAGGAGAGTGAAGGCATCGCCATCAGAAAGATACTGTTTTTTAATACGGAGACTGAAATTTGACTTTCAAAAAAATTTTTTTTTGCGGGAGCATTCTTGCCATCTCGTTCTTTTGAAAGAAATGACATACAAACGACAGATGTTGGATCAGCCGAGAAAATTTGGAGCCTCTGACATGACATTGGCTAAACTTTACAATCATTGAACACTGGCTCCACCTAGAACGAGGGGAAAAAAAATGCAAAAGGAAACAAGGACAAAGCTGTCCACAGTGCTTTGGAAACGAAAGCGTTACAAAGACATCAAGTGATTCTAGAGATTACAAGGCCTTACATGTCCATGGAAGCATTTCACTCATCAATCATACCATTCACGCTATAATGGTTTCTCGGTTTTAAAATCTGCCAGGATTTGCTATCATTTCAAGCAGAACCACAACTGTTTATTCAGACGCAATCCAGCTGGGAAACGGCTAGAAATGGAAACTCGATCCTGGCTATTTTCCAGCTTGAATCTCCCAGTTGGACTGAGAATGACTACGACGGTCCCGATATCCCCACTTGGGGGGGGGGGGGGGGGGGGGGGGGGGACTCGATCAACTTTTTAATGAATATATTTGAAAAAACCGCGATAGAGTGAAGCCGCGAAAGTCGAAGCGCGAAGTGGCGAGGGACGACTGTACTTCAATGGCTGCTGTCTTTCTTTGAAATAGGTATCTGGAAGCAATTTTCAGGGGCAATGGCCCGTATGCAAGAACCTATCACATGATAGCCTATTACATGATAGCTATCATGATAGGTATCAGGCGATAGGTCTATTATTTGCTCAGTTCCGTATGCAAGAACAAATTGTAGGTATCCATCGTGAGGCCTATTATGATAGGTATCTTCATACCTATTATGATAGGTATTTCATACCTATCATGATAGGTATTCGTGAATCTTCCTGATGACAGCCTCTTGTCCATCGTCCACCCATCCACCCAGGAACAATGCCATGTGTATCTGCTCACATGACTGACCAGAGTGTTGTGTGATGATTTAACGGTATTAATCTGACCCCGTTTACCGGACTAGTGCTTGAATTCCGATTGCCGTGGCTAGATACAAAGAATTCTACGAGATTTAATCTATCTCAAAGTAACTGCGCTCAGCACAAATTGCGACGGTTCACATAATTAATTGGGTTAGTAAAATGCACTGCAATCCACCCTGGTAGCTCCTTATAAGCAGAATAAACAAGCTCTGGGTCATAATAGATTGAAGCGACTCTTATACCTATCATGGCCAACAGGACATGTCCGACCATAAGCCAGGTTGGACCTTAAACCAACCGCAGGCCAACCATATGCCAGTGATGACCCAACTAATGCTTATGTACGCATCGACGGAAAGCCATCGATGGCCCGATGAGAAATGTCTGACTGGGAATAGAACCCATGAGAACCACCGTAATTTCCTTGGAACAGCTTCGCGTTCTGCAGTTCTTGAAGGATCCTCCGACCCTCCACGAGAATGCCACAACTCAATATGTATGCTGCATGTTGGCGCTTTTGAGGGAATTCGGGAGGAGGTTACTTGTAACATTTAAGGAGACACTGCGAGAAATAAGATTTCCTAACTCGAGTAAGCTGAGATTCGCCGCGGAAGCAAATGAAGGAGCTGTCAAAATATTGTGCCCTCGATTGGATTCGAATGTTGCCGGGACGCTGACATGACTCGGGTCGTCAGGAGCTTACTTAGAATGTTCTCACTCAAGTTTGGTTTTGTATCAGAACATTTTAGGGACCGTTTGTAACATCTGGAACGCCGAAGATCTTGCATCACTGTAGCGTTGTAACTATAACAGGGTTTAAGTGCCAAAATGATTTTTTTTATGCTGAAAAATATTTATTGTCCAGAACACACAGGTGGACAACGATAAAAAGAAAAATGGCCGATTTATGTATTGTTAGCCTGAGCTCAAGGCGACAAGAGACAACGTAGGGAGGTCTAAAGTTCTAACCGAGAAGTACTGACAAATACTGACTTTTAAGGGAGAAATCCGTTTTTCCCCTGTAGCCACAACTACGGCATCAATTTCAAAAGTGAGGCACCGGAATGAATTATAATCAGCGATATAGCGTCGAGGGGGAGGGGGGCTTGTGCTACCCCCCATCCACTTTTCAAGAAAAGAAGCCAAAAAAAGAAGGGAGAGATCCAAAAATGCAAGATAACAGTATTTCAGAGTTCCCGTGTCCCCACACTTTTTCCATCCATGCTATACTTATGATTATAATGATTTCATGTCATGGGCTCTTAGTGCAGGCAGTACTTAAAAAGTACTGGTACGAATTTGATCTGTACGAGTGACAGGTGCAGCCTCATTTATAAAGAAATCAAAAGGATTTTGTACCCTAATGTCTGTGCATTTTCCTAAGCAAATAAAGAAATACTATGACACCTCTGTGTGTTTTTTTAATGATAGGATGGGATGGATCGCGGGTGAGTCGTGCTTGAAGGGGCAGCTGCAGATGGAGGCAAACATTTTCCCATTCAAAATCGTTTCTTGAATGGATGTCACTAAAATGGATCTGAAGAAAGAGGTGTTCGTTTCCTTCGTTTCCTACGTCTTCATCAGTGGGAAACATCTGCGATGGCCACTGCTTTCTTGTTCTGAAGGCTTCATGACGGCAGGAAAAAAAAATCGTGAAGCCTCTGAACTAGTCTTACATCAAGAGCAACAGTCATGCACTATGACAAAGCGTGGCTGAAGCTAGAAGGTTTGGTGGAGGCATGGATGCAAAAAAAAGGACTGGCATGCATGCCACACCAGTGAAGGTTGGCACAAATTGGTTTTTGGCTAATCAATATTTGCAATATTTGCCATACCAGACATAAGCAATTAAGGTCAAACTAAGAAGATATAGGGTGAGTGCTGCGAATGTCGGCACTCTAAGCAAATATTTCACTTCCTCCTTGCTTTCTGGTTTTCGTAATGGAGCTTCCTCGTTCATATTGGGTCTGGTGATACCTTTATTATAAATCTTCTTGTGCCGCAAACCTCGAGTGTCCCAGGTCTTTCTTTTCTGAGGGCCTGGGTCAAAGGTGAAGTTGGGTCAGATGTTGGCAATCTCGGCACACTTTTGTATCACTGTCGTTTACAACGGATCCAAAAATGAATGCACTGACCTAATAAAACAATACCTAATGTGGAAGAGATGAACGGAATGTGCAAAAGCTTAGCAAAATCGCAAGATTTCGCAGGATTTTCGGAGTGCGCTTAGAGAAAGGGGCCACTGCGAGAAAACTACAACAGCAAATATGGCTGTTCCAAGCACATGTTAACAACATTGGTCCTACCATCTGAGAATACTTATCTAGCCGTGCCTAGGGGACTAGTAGTGGAAGCAGAACTTTGACGATTGCAAAGTGCCGAGATTACCCCCAGTGCCGACATTCGCAGCACTTACCCTATTTTCCAATAATCTTTGAAAGACAAAATCCAGTACAGTCGGGTCTATAACGAAACCCCGAAAATCAAATTCTTGAAGAAACTGAAAGAAGAATGTAGCGCGATGGCGAATGAGATGAAACGTCGAGACAAAACCTCGAATGCCACAGAAGGTGGAAAAAAAAGTAGACGTGGAAAATACGAGGTGTGACTGAAAGGTGTGGCAGTTTTTGAAGTGGATGGACGTCCAGCACGAGGGTCACCTTGGACCGATTCCCGGCCATCTTTGAATTTGGCATACCACTTACAAACGGCACTTTTGCCGAAAGCACGGTCCCCGAAGGCTTCTTTAACACTTCAATAGTTTCCGCAGTCGATTTCCAAATTTTGCAGAAAAACTTTATGCAAATTCTTTGGTAAATTTTTTCATTCATTTTTCGCAGCATAAAATCCGCCAAAACAGAAAAACACGTCTGCACTCAACAACTGACTGTGCAACATTGCGTCTATCTCTAGTCTGACGCGCGTGGCGGCGTTAGTCCACGAACTTTTCAATCACACCTCGTATACTCCCAGAGAGTCGGGAAAACACCCCAACTTTTCGCCACTCGAGTCCATCGCAGAGCGTGCAATGGCTCTTCTGAGCTTGAGACAAACTGGAGCGACGATAATTTTAATTTCAGTAATTTTGAAACGAGATGCAAATACGCTGGTGACATTCACTTTCTCTCATTCATGAAGTACACGAACATGAACAAAATTGCAATAATGTGACGAAAACCCATTTCTTGGCTACTTTACACCAGTATTTGGTCAATTCAGATCCATTTATCGGCCACAAGCATTTTTAAAACGAAACATGAATCCTCTTAATAAAAAAAAAGGAAAACGAAGCGCAATCGCGGAATTCCGCCTCCATACGTTCATCGAAGGGGAGGCCCACGCCATCTTCATCGAAATTCCACCTGCACTGCCTTCTTGCAAGTACGGTAGTGCTGCCTCTTAGACCAGTTTCTACTCGTTCTACATCGTTAACTGCTGCAGTGATTTCTGAAGGTGAAAGTTCGATTCCTTGGTCATCTCGGTCGCGAGATCAGTAACGACTGAAAGTCCACTTCCTCCACTCCCCATCTCGCGCTTTCGCTACTTCCCAGCGTCCTTCTTCCTTCCCTTTTTGTTTTCTTTCAGTGTTTCAGCTCTTTCTCTCTCTGACCCTTTTCCTCTCTTTTTTCTCGTTCCAATCGTTTCTTCTGTCTTTCTCTCCCCCGGAACATGTAATTCCATTTCCACTTGACATCTTCCATGGATACCTTTCTTTTTGGGAGTTCCAGGCCAGATCAAGTAATCCTACAGCTGCGCAGGCTTGTCAAGCGCTTCCTCGTCGACTTCCTTTGATATTTCTCATATCGCTACGTGCAGAGGGGATCCGCGCGTTTACTTTGCTATCGAGGGAGAGGAATGAGAAGATGCCTCCTACTTGTGCCTTCCAAACCTCATCCATGAACTCTGGATGTGTTCTCTGTTCGATGGGGGATGTCGTTCCCTAATGATTTCCCGGAAATCTTTCAAGGTCAGAGAGGATGGCATGGAGATGGATGCATCCTTGACAGCAAGACACCTCGTGTAATCCAAACATTGTCAGGGTTTCATGGGAATATTCTGCACGCGCGGATGCAGTTCTGCATGCAGGATGTAGAGTGTTTTTCCCTTGACTCAGACACACGTGCATGGGACGTTCCTCATGCATGAGTGTCGAGGTCAAGTGAGAAAGTGTCTAACTGAGATGAAAAACACTGTATGCCTCCCATGGTAACATGATCAATCCAGCGAAGTCTTTCTCGGTTGGGGTTGGGGGTAGAGAGCCACCAAAATTATCTTCGGGGGTGTGGAATGGCCATCTACAAAGAGGATCACGGGGAAGTCGATCTTTTGTACGACAAGGTAGGGGTGGAATACGGACGAGATATACGATCGTACTTACGGGAGATTTCCGACTTCAACCGTTTCTTGAATGAGCGATCTCCCAATCGATGTCGCGAGGGAGACGAACATGTGGATAGGCCTAAGTGAAGTGGTGAATCGAAAGCCTTTTTATATCTCCTGCCGGGCGGAAACGGGGGAAGAGCGGAAGAAGGGGGGGGGGAAGGCGTGAATCCGTTTCAAGGATATGTCAAGGGTGCGTACGACCCTATCACACTAATATATGTATGGCCAACATCCAGAGCCGGTGTCGTATGATATTTTTCCTCCCCGTAATATTTATCCCCACCCCCCTTAATGGAAATGAAGAGAGTTCGTTAAAAAAAAAAGTAGAATTGTAAGTTTGTCGATTGCGAAAAGAGAATATAATCTTTACTGTCAGAAACGGATCAAACGATATCATAGAAGAACATCCTCCTGTAGAGGACGATGTCTCTTCCTCCCTGCCTTCATGTCAGCTGCCTTCTTTGCCTTTTACTTCCGTTGCCTGGAATCTTTGATGTGGCTTTCAAGTTCGCCCCGAGGAGTCGACACTGGCTTAGACGTTAGCGAAGCAGATGGAGGCGCAAAAAGAACACTAAAAGGCACGGAAGAAATAGCCGCCTAGGAACGAGGCGAAGTTCCTTCATTTCCATTAATGGGGGTGGGGAAAAATATCATACGACACCGGCCCTAGCTACTTCAGCACCTTGTGCAAAGAGACTCCCAACGCCCCCCCCCCTCTCCTCCTCAGAAGGGAGAAGGGTCAATCCTTCGCGTCCAAAAAGACGCCGAAGCGGAAGGCATTTCCACTTTCTGAAGTAAAAGTGAGGGTGGCGTCCACTATTGCTCCATCCATTCTGGCGCGTTTTGGCGCCCGCGCCCTGAGCGGGGGCACATGTGGCACACGCCTAAGGCCGGCCCTGCCAACATTTAGGACCATGAAAAACCTCATTCGCAGTCAGTTTTTGGCCTGGTGGCCAGTAACTGCCCAGGCAAAAATGTTGTAAAAAGACCTATAGAATTCTATAGAGTTTCCTATATTGTTCCATAGAATTCAATGTCACTCGTTGGAACTGGATAGGAGTCTATAAATATTAGGATATTCAACAGTAAGGGGCTAGGCATCGCGTAAGCGGAAAGATATTTCGACATGAGTACCACTAAGTGGCGGCTCATGGGCGAAAAATCTGGGGTGGCCAGCACGTCATCATAACGAGCAGGAAATCCTTGTCGTAACAATGGGGGCATGAAGCACGCAAGGCGTGTTTAGGTCGGCCTAGTCGCCTGATGAGTCGCATGGCAGTGGCAGATAACTGCAATAAAAGATTGAACGATCCGTGTTGGCAGTTTATATTGAATTGAAAATATGTAGGAGCAGAACGAAAATGGAAACATCCAGTGGAACACTTGGAAGAGTAGAGGCGCATCCGGTCCGAGGAGAAAATCATCGGTCCCATGACTTAATTCCCTTGAGAATTTCGGGACTTCTAAACAGAACCGCATTTAGCCCACCTTGCAAATAATCTTAATGATCGCGAAGACTAAATCTTCTGTCTTTTTCATTCGTAGAAACTGCATGGGTAAAAATTGGAAATGCGGATTAGGATGACCGAGCAGCTTTCTAATTTCGACAAAGGAACCTACAGACTTGTCTGTACTGGCCGGCCTCCCTGCTACCGCATACCTCTACTGCGTGCGCCATGTGATCCCCTTAAGCCCGCCGCACACGAGGCAATTTGTTGCTCCACCGTCGCTCCACACGATATTGCCCTGTGCGTGTGGGGGGGTCCTGCGATGTTGCTGGGATATAGGCCCGCCCAAATTCTAGCATTGACCAATCACATTGCTTGCAGATTGCTCCGTGTGCCCCCGGGATCACATCTGCGACGGTAGCGCGATGGAGCAACGAAAACCGCCTCGTGTGCGGCGGCTTTATCCATCGCCAATGAGCCAGAGGAGGCCAGATATAAACGTTTTGGTTCATCCAGTTTCTCGTATCCCAAGGTAGATTTTTATTTTACAGCCCAATTCCAGCCAGAGCTGCTCGTTTAAATTGCACCAGGTAAGATGAAAGGACTCTCCGATGCATAATCCCCATGAGGATTTCCAGCAGTTCTCAACTACGATCTACCCCGAATCCCTCCAGCAGATTATCCCAATGCTTTCACAAGTTCATCATTAATTCATCAGATGTAAGGCTTCTAAAAGGCTCTCCACATTCTATTAATACAATTTATAGATGGCCTTTGGACGAGGTGAAGTCGAAGGAAAAAGGCTACCTTTAATTCTTTGTCTTTTCCTTTGGGAGCATTGTTTGCATCTACTTATTTCCAAAGAAATTTGATGGGATTTTGATAGATTTCGTTTACATTGACTCTACAGACGTTCATTGTATTCAATGTAAATTTAGTAAAATTTCTTGACAGTGACAAAAAAAGTTAATACAATCCTGTATGAACTCTGTATAATTTCTTTAGTGTCTTCGCAGAATTCTATAGAAATTTGGTATGATTCTTGATAGGATTTCTATGGAATCTCCATAGAATTTCCACCTGGTGATTTAATATAATTATATAGAGAGAATTAACTTTATACGACCGTATATAATTTTTTCTTTAGGGAGTCTATTGAACATTTTTGCCTGGGTGGGCGAAGCTTCAGAAGTTGGCCGCCCAACAAACGAGAGTTTCGTCATAATTAAAGAATAAATAAGTGACAGAACTTGTCATTTATTCAAAATGGAAATGAGAACTTAGTTGAACTCGCCTATTGGAAGAACGCTTGCCAGTAAACGAAGCGGGGCGATTGCTTAGCACAACCGTTAAGGAAATATGCCGTTTACGCACGTCCTCCGAAAAAAAAAAAACGCTGGTACGACTCCCAGATTGAATAGACACACCGTGTGAACATTATAAGAAACGAGGAATAGGTCCTCGTATGCAAAGATGTTGATAGAATGCGTGGAAACAGCTGTATGAACAAAATATGCCGGATTTAGGCCTCACTGGCCAATAACCGGGGTATTAAACCCTCTTCCCCACGGGCATTTCTCTCATTTCCAATGTTTTCTTCCAATGAATGGAGAAATTCCACTGATCGCAAGCTCGTCTTGTCCATAGATACGAGAACGACAAGGATTTTTTTTCTCCACTCGTGCGCTTATTGTTTCTTTGGCCTTTGTACCCCTTTCGGGACGTCTCCGTTGCCTACAATGCTCTTTTCCCGCGAGTTCCTGAATATGAACAGTAGATTGCAACCCACTTCTGAGAATTTAATAGTGGTGGCTGGTGCATGCGAGACCGTCGTCACACACCGCTTCTCCCAGCAGGCATGTACGTGAAACGTCCACGAAGCTTTAAAAAAAAAAACGAAGATACCTGTAATCGAATGAACACGAAGATATTGAAGGTTCGCATCACTCCTGCTATCGGATCATTGCGAACCTTCTTGGAATTCATCCAAGACTTGTGTTAAGAATTGAGAAGTGTATTGGAACGGGAAAGAGGACTCTTCGTGGGTCGTGAACCGAGGCTTCCACGGATGGACATTCAGCACGATCGCAGGATTTACCTGGACTGGAAGCATTGCACACAATCTGGAGTTTTGAATCCCTCGTTTTTATTCCAGTTAAATTGCATAAAATAAAGTGTCATTTGACATTTTGGTGATGCAAGTTTTGTAGCTACTTTATTTTAGTGCATTCTAGGTTTAAGCATTCTTCATTTGTTGTAGCAAGTGTTGTCAAGCATTTGTTGCACTTTGGTACCATCAGAGCAAGAGACAAATACTTCAGATTAATCCCAATTCCCAATTGACCTGAATTCTCACTTTTTTATGATGAAGGCCAATTTTCTATTTCTCTATTGTGATGGAGACTCTTGTCTGTGTTCATGTCTAAGTTTTTGCAATTCTTAACCAGTGATCGCATTGTGAGAAAAATATAATTTATGGCATGGTAATCAATCACAAGATTTAAGAGAATATAAGACATAAGCAGAACTTTCCACATTAACACACCTCAACTCATTAGCAAATTTTATTGCAAAAATTTCCCAGGGAATACACATCACAGGGGAATGTTTCCAGTCTCACAAGTCAGACTGAATTCAACTATCAGTTTGTAACAAGGAAAGAAATTTCATTTGATCAGCATGAGTAAGAGACAGTGATGAAAGATAACCCACATGCAATAAAAAAATATCACCATCAACTCATAGAAGTTTCTCATCAACCTTCAATTATATTGCCATTATACTATTTCATACAATCTTCAGCATGTGAAAAAAGAAACAATCAAAGCAAGTCTCCACTTGTAGTGATTCTTTTGAAGTCAGGCACTGGAAGACTTCAGATGTCTTTGGCTCATCTTGCTTCAAAACTGCAAGACCAAGGGGAAAACAATATTCAGATAAGACCCTTTTGTAGAACTTACTGAAAGGATGCCATGAAATTCAATGCTGTCTTTTTCTATATCAATATCTGGAAGGTCACTGACTCGTTTAAGGAACTCTTCAGCACAAATCCTCGCCCTGGCATTGACTGCAAGCTTCATCTCTGAGATCTCTTTGTCAATTTCCTCCATGAAATGGATGACAAAGTCTACTAACTTGTGCTTATACATCTGCTCTGTGTGGAAGTTGGTTATCAGGAAGCTGATGTCATAGCCCTGATAATATAAAAATAAAATCCTCAAGGGTCTGGTAAGGGTGAATCGACACTGCAAATGATCATCATAAGCTAGAAGCTTGCCTCAACAGGCTTGCGCCTGAGTATGAAGAAATTCTCTGCCCTCATCATCATGAAGCGCATGAACTTGTGGCAAAGGATCTTCTCAATCTCATCAGCCTGCTTGATGGAAATGCTCACTCGAACAGAGTTGATTGAGGCCTCTATCAAGACCTTCTCCTTATCATTGCGGCTGATGACAACTGGGTTCAGGAGCAGCTCTTTGCTGGTTCTGTAGATATGTACACATGTAACACTCATGACCATTCATCAGAATGTCACCTTACACCTTGTTATTGTAAGTTATAAGAAACACAAGTCAGATCTGAAAATCGTGAAAAAATTTCTTTGTTGACTGTGTGGTATGAACAATGGAATAGAGAAGCATAAGACATGTCATTTCAAGGAACCAAAGAGTGTGGGGAGGGGGGTGCAATTCTTCCTCATTTATGCAGCACACAATATCAAAGTGGTTGAATTATAAAGGAAGACCAGAAAGTCATGACCATTTGTTCTGCTGAATGACCATGTTTTATGAAAAGTTACAAATTTGAATTTTTTGCAGAATTTCCTGGAAGGTTGGGAGATTAGTCTGAACCATGGATAAGTGGACAACAGGACACCATGCAGCAATAGTATAAATGCATTTTTGTAATGGGAAATCAATGGTTGCTGCTCAATGCACCTTTAGTGAGTGGTTTGGTGTGCCTAAGTGTCCTTCACTGAAATCGATATCAAACAACCACCAATTTCCCATTGCAAAAATACAGTTCTACTATTGCTGCATGATGTTATGTTGTCCACTTATTCATGGTTCAAACTAATCTCCCAACCTTCTAGGAACACCTGCTAAAAATTCAAATTTGTAACTTTTCACAAAACATGATTATTCAGCAAAAGAAAATGGGTCATGACTTTTTGGTCTTCCTATCCTTCATTAAATGGAAGGAAGGGTACTTCCTGAAAACTTCAACTGATCCAACTGCCAAGTTGTTTCACTTACAATTTCAGAAATTACATTCCTAATAGATACCTGTATATTTCTTAACAAATGACAAAACAGTAAAATGACTAAATGACTTCCAACAAGAAAAATAAAATATGGATGAATGAAAAATAATCTCAGTTTATCTCAATTAAACAAATTATTCTGCAAAAAATTGTATTACTCAGAAAATTAGTCCAGAAAAATTTGCATGGGTATAAACCACATGGGATAACAGGGAAAATGATTGCCTCGAATTAAGAATAAAGTTTTCAAGTGAAGAGTCTAGTCATATGGTTATTTAATGTAAAACTTCTTTAGTGACTGTGGAATATTTTAAAATTTATCTTTTACAGTGATATTGACATCCTTCAGTGACGCTGGTATTCGGGCCTACAATGAAACGGAGTGCATGGGATATTAAAGTTTGAAAAGGTAAGAAAGATTTGGGAATTTCCTGAAATACAAGTTTTTTCAAATCCTTGTGAAAACTTAGAGCTGAGCTTATAATTAGCAGCTCTTTCAAATACAGACTATGAATTTCAAAATTTGCCTCCAAAGCATGAGTTTTAATATTCAACTTCAAAAATTAAAATTGGCTTTCATATAAACCAAGGAAACTTTGTGACATTTACCTTTAAAATGTGACCATAAGGGGTACAAAAACATGCAACTGTGGTACTAATAGTTCCACTATGCTTCAGCATTCCTAATATCCATGGTTTACAGTTTTTACCACAATGCTTCAGTTTAGCAGCTCCTAATCTATATGGCCTAATTTTAGACATGCTTTTATCATGTATTGGAATGAGTTCATGGGCTCATGTCTCAGGCAGGGCTACAGCAACACTTAGTCCACATTTTCTTGAAACAGGTAATAAAAATTTTCCACTCTCAGTATCACTTAACAAAATAATACTGTCATAGACCTATTCTGCTTACAGTTACCCATTGGACACAGTTAACTGTACATAGTGCATAGGGTTGCCCAGGTGACTGTACCCTCTAGGGATATTGTGTTTCTCCTTAAGTTAGGCCAGGTTAGGTTATGTTAGGGGGGAGTGGTGTGTATTATATATAATAGGAATCCCAATCAATTGGGATTCCAGGTGACTCTACTTGTGCTCAGTTACGAATGTATTTGGTTAACTGTAAGCAGAACAGACCCATATGTCATACTATGCAATATCAAACTGATCCCCACCTCACTTCCACTTCAGGTTTATTGTGCCTCTCCACAACTTGTGATGAGAAGTTCTCCAAGCACATGGCTGCAGTCAGTGTGTGCCTCACAGCAGTGAGATATGGTTTCAAGGTCGCAGCCTAGAAAGAAGAATACAAGTTCAGCTTGGAAAAGCACAAAATGGGCTAACCAAGTTCTTAGGGTTACTAACCATGATCTACATTTAACCTAAGCCCATAATAGCCACTGTTAAAACCAGTATCAGGGCCGACAGCAGTCAGTCCACCTAGCGCAACTAGGCCTAGGCGCGCGAGCTGAGCCTATGTCTAACATCTGCCAAATCACATTCAAAAGACCTCGGCTGCGTTAGCCAAAGGGCAGCAAGGCCTTGCTGCGCTAGACCTTCAACGTTATTTCCAAATAGTACTTAATGGGTCCAAGGCAATATGCGGACATTTGGCCTTCGATCGATCGAATCTCGATAGACTAGTCGCCATGTATTCGACTTTATCCTATTATTCAATGATAAAGTCCTCACCATTGTAAATAAATCTAACTCTTGGGTATGGGTACGGGCCTAAGCCGTGATGAGCGTTGACAAGGATCCAAAAGTAGGCGTGAAGGGCAGTAGTCGGCGTCTTATCACCTGCGGGCGGCCATATTCCCTCCTTACTCACATCCACCCATGTGTCTGCTGCCGACTGGGGATTTGGATTTTTACCCCATAGCAAACCTATCCTATCAGGGTATTGTACCGTAACATCAAGGAAACTTCGTTAAATTTTTAAGTTGCAATATTCATTGTTAAAATACTAGTGCTGCAAAAAAAACTCCTTAACGTAACAATTGAATAACTACCTGAATTGTATACAATTGTAACAAGTGCGATGCTCGTCGCACATGAGACACTCTTCTCCGTCATACTTCACCATTGCATGCATTAGCATATATTTGACCCGTTTGAATCGGCAAAGTGCCTAAGCAAGAGACAGAGCCCCGATGGGAAAGGAGAAAGTGGAGCATGCAGATTCCATATACACGTGGGAGTTGAACGTGACAGCGAACAGCTTTGTTTCACGGAGGGAGGAGTCATCACAGGGGTGTTAGGGGTTCGCCCCTTCCCTCGCAGTTCTTCAAGACATACTAATATCATTCGAGGTGGAGTGTTTCGCAGCGGCACCACCTTTTCTCGGGATGGTGCATTCTAATCCCGACGCTGGTGACCTCGAAGAATTTTTCTTTCACTTGGGTTCTGTGTGTGGGATTTGCAGCCCAAGAAGCGTTGCTGCTTGTGATCTGTATGCTCGTGTGTAGTCCTGTATTATAGACCTAATTTCTGTAAAGGATCAACTAGGCTCTAATTGAACTACTCTGATCGAATTGCCCTTTAATTAAAAGGCTGATAGGAAAAGGGGTCAATCTACAAAAAATTCATTCCTCGACCGCCATACTGAAAGAGCGAATATTTTAATGTCCTTAAAAGTGAGGATAGGCCGCACGCATAGATAGACTAGTTTATCTTTAACATAGTTCCCAAAAACTACAATTTTCAATGAAAGGAGAAAGGTTCATTGAAAATTAAACCAACTATACTTTTTTTTAAAGACATTTTCTTGCATATTTACAGTAGATCACTTTTCCTTTCAGACGTTCCATCGAAAGTTACTAGAGGCCCTTGTGGCATCCGTGGTTGACAGTTATGAGATAAGGGACAATAACCCTGCTGCGCCAGTTGATTTATGAAACTACCATCATTCTCATTATGAATGAATACCGTCTCGTACCAGCACGTCGATCCAATGAAGGCTGTTTCTCAAAACGCAGACTGCCAATGAAGAGAAGGTCCCGTTGGAGTTCCCTCCCTCGATCCTTTCCTCCGGAGAATTAGGATTAGAAATTCAGTATCGATTTGGCTGGGGTACTCGGTCCTCTCATGGATCGCGGGTTCTCTCCATTCCAACGTTTTCTACCATCACACGCGAAATTTTGAACGAAATCTAGAGGGTATTTGGTATTTCAGAGCTCTTTCGAAACCAGTGCGACTGAGTGATAAGCGTTGACTTTTTTTTTCTTACGGTCTGGAGGCGTAAGTTCCTTTTAGAATCTGAAACTTTCTATTTAGGTGCCGGAGACATTGCTAGTGACCGGATGTAAACTTCGAAAATACTTTTATTTTCATCAGTATTAATCAAATAACCCATATGCTAATTGTTTGAAGTCGGACCGGTAGTTTTTGTCTGAGTTCTTATTTTTCTTCCGCGATTTGCGTTAAGTAGAGTTTTGCTCGTCCATTCTTGCCCCCTCAAAGTTCCAGTTAATTTTGGTTTAAATCATTTTCGTGGGTTTTTCCGTTCTGTTCTTCTGATTTATTGATACCAACTGAATTCTTTTATTTAAAAAGTCTCTGTAAATCACACTCGATATTGAATGGTTGGCCTTTGCACACTTGGGAAGATTTGGTTATGTCAGAAGGCGTTTGCTTGGCGATTTCAAATTTATTCAAGTTAATTTCACTAAACCTAAACAGTGTAAAATTCGGTGTTTCGGTCGTTTGGTTCGTATCCGTTTGTTTCTGCGATATTGTCCGACTAACGGACATGTCACATGGTATTACCCATATTTGCTCCCCGTCTCTCAGACGATATCGCTTCGAAACTCAGAGTTTATATAATAGTGCACTATTGGTTAATATTGATGCGCAGGGTATGTACGCATATTTTGAGAGCTAACTCGTGTAAGAAGCTGAAATCCGATAGCTACTTTTTCATTGAAGTGTTTTTGGGAGAAGATTGCGCCAAATCCTACGTCTATTACAGACTCTGGACGCGAAGAACGAAAAAAGAACAGGTTAAAGTAAAAATCCATATGCTTTTTCTGAACTAGGGTGAGGGAGAGGTGAGTTTCAATCGAGATGTCGCTTGACATCTCGAGTGAAACTCATCCAATATGACCAAGAAAGAACGAAGGGAAGGTACTACGGTTACTTCTCATGTTTTTCGATTCGATTCCTTTTCGGGTCAGGTCGACGATGGAAAAGTTCCGAAGGCGTTAAGGAATTTATGAAAAAACGGAGCGATATATACTCGAATTGGTAGCCGACGCCGCTTGGAAGCGAACGAGTTTCAACGGGACGGGGGCTGAAAGCATCATCGGCTGTGTGTGCATTCTGCGTGCATGATTATAATGTGTTTGTAGCATCCTGTATCTCAACGGGGAGTGAATGGAAGGGAAGGGCTGGAGATACACCATTACTTCCTTCCGGGATAAAGGAGGAGCTTGGGAAAGGCAAAAGAGAGAGACGATAATGCAGGAAGTGGACTATCTCTAACTGCATGCCATGGGAAACGGATCATTGCTTCTTCCGTTCATCCTTGGAATTGCCTAAAACGTGAAGACATTTTGATATGTGGAACATGAAATCGATTTCTATTTTACTCGTCTGCATCCTTTCATCCATCACGGTGAGTTAGGGCGTCGACATCGAGGGGAACTCTCGAGCTGGTCGATGTCGTCGAGTAGTCCTTTCACTTTCTATCGTCGTCGTACATTTCATAATCGCTCGTTTTTTCGCATTTGCGTCTGGAATGACAGGGAAAAGAAGAAAAAGGATGGGAATGGCATCCCGACTGCCCGGAAGCGTGCACGTGCCGCATCGCCGGCCTTCCCGACTTCCCCGACTTCCACCGCTTCGACCAAGGTAGGTTGAGCTTTTTTCTTTTGTGCGCTGGCGGAACGGCAAGGACCAGAACGGCACGGTTTCTATGTCGCAGCGCCGGAGATGCCAGACGGACTGAAGGCGGCCACCTGCATCCTTCTCAATGGAGTTCACTTTCCAGGACTCTTCGCTTCCCTTCCCAATGATACACAGGTGCACCCTTGCGTTCAAGTTGGAAAAAAAGATCGACCCTTTCCACGAGTGCTGGAATTTATTAATTCCAAAGGCAATAGGAGAGTAACTCGACTAAGCCATTTTGATTGAGTTTCAATCGGATTTCGAACTAAATTTATTCTGGAACTATGCATAGTGCCTCGCTTGCGTCCTCTCTCCTATATTCAATGGGGGTGCTGAAGGTCAACACGTCAAAATTCCAGTTTTAGACGTAGCCTCAAGAATTTGCTCTACTTTAGCCCAGGGGTGCTTAAAGTGCGCCCCGCGAGACAATTCTGGGGAAAAAGTGAAGTTGAGAGAAAAGACAGCGGCATTTACAGGGAAGGATGTTTGCACGTAGTGCGATTCAAGCAGACCTGCATTGTTTTTAAAAAGATGTCCGTTTATTTCAGTGTCACAATATATCGGGCGAACCCCATGCTTTTCTGCACATGACATTTCAGATGAATTATGCAGACTTCTGCCAAATTAAAAAAAAAAATTCACTTGCTGCTTCAAATGTTATATATCGCTCATTTCAGATTTTATATATACAGGTATATTCATGACGATGGAGTAAGAAAAAAGCAGTGAGGCAATAAGTGCGATAAGTTTTTGATTTTGCGGCCTGCTGATTAGCTGCCCACAGGCTGTGCGGCCCTAATGACCAAAAACTTTTGGGCACCCCCGGTCTAGCCGATAAAAATAGAGGATCATTCTCATCTTGTGAGCAATGACGGAAATGTGTACGACACCAGGCATCGCAAATTTCTTTCACCATTTTCCTTGTCCCGAGAGTCTCAGGACAAAGGGATAATTTCATTGTTATTCACATAATTTCGGAAGAGGAAAAAGTCGATGAAAGTACTCCTGGCACAAAGTCACTCAACGTAGGCATCCATTTTTCACTTCTTTTTATAGAAGGGTTCTCATCGCATGCTGTCGAGTTTTTTATTCTAATAATTTCCCCAAATCGAACCTCATAGACCCTAAATGGAACTGCGTTATTTACATAACAGAAAAGCAACCAGGAAAATATAGGCAGTTTTGTAAATTGATTTTCTTCTGATTATTCATACTTCATTGCTTGCTATGTCATCTTGATCAGGATTCTATGCACTTCGACATATTACATTTTGGATTCAGGAATATGGATACAAAGAGCCTACGACGCATTTTTTTAGGAAGACACTCGTAATTCACATAACTCCGTTCAACAAAATGAAGGATGGTGTATTATCATTAATTTGTTGGTTTTTCTTCCCAATTCAAGTCGGCTTCAGCTCCCAAGAATATTGCAGAAGATAGCCAGAGTACATGCTTTGACTTTTCAAATTCTCAACTGTTCCCCTTTTGCCTCTAGCTTTGGGAAACCCGGAATATAATGCAACACTGCTTTTTTTTCCCCCCGAGTGCTATGGGGCAGCGACCTTATCATCTTAGCCTTCGCTTTCCCGAAACCGTCTAATAGAAAACGGCGTTGCATATGCTTGCCCATGCTCTTGTCGTGTCTCCTCTGTGGGAGGAATATAAATTAGGTTGCTCGTTCTATAGGCAATGTAGAACTATCTACTACTATTACTATTGTATACTACAATTATCTGGGCAGACTGAAGTATAAGGTTGGTATGTATTTTCATTTGTTCTACATTGACTACATTGCATGCAAGAAAAAAAAGGTTTCTGCTACCAGGATTCAAATCAGAATATTAGTGGTGTATTAACTGAGCCACCCTGTCGCCCGAAAATGATACTAATCCTCGAGGCAGTAGCGAGAAACGATGGAGCTTTTGAAAACGAAAGAGTGTGCTGTGTAAGACGTGGTAATGTATTTGTTCGAACCCACCCAATTATAAATAGTTTTCAACCATTGCAACAAGTAGCATTTATCACGAATCACACCTAATCATGCAACTTTCTTATCTAACACGAATGCATTTTCAAATTCTTCACAGTAAGAGGCTTGAACACAGTCACACTCGATCAGTCTTGTTATAGCAAGAAAGATGAATCTTGGAGCTTTCAGAAAATATATAATTTCACTGGATTTTCTGAAGTTCGTATTTTATAGTTTTGGTTTACATTTCCGTGAAATGACCCAACTTGGGAGTGATGTTCGACAAAATTCTCCGCACTATTCGGTTGACCTTCGATTTCCTCGCTCAGCGAGTTTTCAACTTCGCATTTCCTTTGCCTTGAAAATGAGTGTCGAGAGGATATGAACCGATAGCCCAGCAGCTTTCAAGGCCATCCATGGAGCGCCTCAGTTATGGATCATCCAATTCCCAAGTGTTTCATCGGTATGCGGCGCTTCTTTAGCCCTTTGCGGTCTTGTCATAAAGATTCCGACAATCGACACTTCCTCTTTCGCTGCTGGGTCGGAATGTTCTGACCCGTGATAATCACACTATTTCCCATATTACTTTAATCACTTGGTGGCTTGTTGATGCAAAATCAGTTTACATAACCTATATTATAATGACCATGGAAATAACCATATCTGGAAAATCTTGATGGAAGTAAACTGATCCAGGAGATACCACTATGAGAAAAGAAAAGGTCTGCAAGGGGTTGAAAGGCCAATTAAATTCAATTCGATTTATTGGTAAATCGAGTAAAATTGTAATCACTACTATAAGTAATCAAAATAAATCGAAATGTAACCAACATCTCCCTCCCAATGCCTATTTTCCCTTTCAAAATTCACTGCACAGTGTAGTCTTGCATAGGAACCAACAATTTTGTTTTGTGATTGGAATCTGATGAAATTATGGCTTGCAGAGAGAAGTAGTTCTTTTTTCATTGCACGGCTCGCTCTTCAGTGGAAAAGGTTGCATTTTTTTTAAAGGAAGACACAAAGAACAAACGCAACGCTACCAGAAAAGAGGCAAGGGCCTCGTGAGATAAAAAAGAAAGCCATTTTCAAGTTGGGAGAATTCTGCGCAGTCGCCGCCGTCCTGTACAGCCGCCAAACGCCCGAGGAATCGGATAAACCCGAACGGATGGAACCTTGGCATCGAACGAAAATGGGACAAGGGCATGGGTTAGCCCAATTCGTCCAGTTTCCGCGACATGCAGTAATCACGCAGCGAGTGATACGGACGGAAATGCAGGAATGGTTTGAAGTCCTCCATTTCCCCCAGCACTCAATATTTCCTTCACCTTCTGGATCTAAATACTCTTTTTAATTGCTGCCCCTATCTGTCTCGTCCGTAAGCACGAACTCGAGCAGCTTCAACGCGCCATTCATCGAAGACCTGAACCGAGATGAATCGGTCAAGCATGGCTCGATTCCTGCGAGCGTGAGAGGTGGCAAGTCCCCGTACAACAACGCGGGTCGCGTTAGAACGGATCAGATCGTTTCGATTCCCTCTGGATAGGATCCACACTTGGAAGCGGAGCGGGGGGGGGGGGATGACGAACGCGGAGGCTATGGAGAAGGTCTTGGATTCAAAGAGCTCTTGCATGATTCCTTTGTTCGGTCATTTTTTCCGAGAAATTTCGGGGTTATCCAGGGGGGGGGGGGGGAGGGGGACATATTCTACTGAGATCTTAGAATCATTCTACGCAAATTGCTCAAATTTGGCCGTGCATTTGAATGGGGTTAACACCAGCTAAGCACCTTGCTAAGTGGGAAATCATACTTAAGAAAATGATAGAATATGGTCTTGGATCTCTACTTACTGGATGCAGAGCCATATACAGGTCCGCCCTTTCCTGGACAGACTGAGAAAATGTCTCGCACATCCACATCTAAGAAAATTTGCTTCGTTCCATAATGGTGTACGGTGCAACTTCAAGCACGAGGCTGTTTTCATCAGCCATTAGAGAAGAAAACCACAAGGAAAGTGGTGAACAAACACGGAATATTCGCCTAGTTTTATATGCAACGGAATCGACATTTAGGACACGGTGCCATTCCTATAAAATGCAGTCGCGTGCAAAGACGCCGTGCACGCGTAAAAGGCGAAACAAAAGAAAGAAGAAATTGCGATGGAAAGGAAGATTAGAATGACCTCCTCCTTCCTCCACACAAGTGCTCGAAGCGCTGGAGTGTTTATTTTTCCGCTTTTCACTGTCAGGATGCCGAAGGAAAGCAGACAGCACGGACAATTCTCACTTTGAAAGCGTTAAAGTGTGGGCGAAGTCTCTTTTCCTTGCGAGGGCGGTCTAGTACAATTGAGGCGAGATCCGAAGGAACAGTAGGGAATCCAAGTTAGACCTTTAAATTGAGTCCATGTCCTCATTTCTGATTTTTTTTTATAGGTCAGGTAAGTAAATCTCACGCTCATGACATATTGTGCCACGAAGAGCATTCCTTAATATACAGTATATTGCAAAGGGCATGCCGAAGTGAGAGTGCATGACGAAAAGTGTGTATATTGATAGTTTCGACTCTCGAACTTTCCCCCTATCCCTCCCTCCCCCTATTAGAATGCGAGGAATTCGTGTCACGGATTCGGTTACGGTCACTGAATATTGTTTTCGGTTATTCCTCGTCATGGTCAACGAATATCTCTGTCAGTTTCGCTGACAAACGATATTCGTCATCGTCACAGAGGATGAAATTAACCCAGGGTATGTCTTGAAATTGGCTGATAGGGTGCGGAAGTGGAAGGAAGCATGCATAGCCCTTGCTCTATGTCTGCTTCCAAATTGCCTCGAGATTAAAAGTTCGCCCAATCTTGATCTTCGTTGTAGTGAGGCTCCGATGGTATTGCCAAAATATAAGAGTTACGTTCTATTACCTTCATTAAAGGGGATAAATACTCATCAAAAAGCTTCAATCCCTGTACTACTCCAAATTTGTAAAATTTGAGGGCCAATTTAGATGAGGGATAGATGCAGAACCCTGGTACCATGCCGTTCCTGAATATTGTTGCAGACATTGACCCTGCTGCAGAGCGAGGACACAGGGGGACTGATCCTTAATGCCACGCACCTTGGCACCCTTCCTCAACTGCTCAGCCTGGACATTCAAGGATATGGAGAGATGGGTGACAGACATGTAAGTGGACACAGGAACACTACGAGTCGCCAACACAGGAATCGGAGCAAATCGACTCCAGAATTCGCTATCGAATCTGATGCCTGTAAACCTCTCAAAAAGCTTCAATTCCTGAATCTTCAGTTCGTGAAGCTCCTACCTGACCTCACCCATCACTTCACTGAGCCTCCATTCTCGACAGAAAAGGATGAAGGCTTGCAAAAGAAGCGAATTGGCGAAAATTTGCTTCCAGTCAAAAGCAACAAGGTTAGCAGTCAAACAAAGAGGTCGGAGGAGCTCCAGAAGATGGCGTACGAAATACACGAAAAACTAATCGTGCAGACGGAGCCACAGATCTTGCCATATGAGGAATACCTCAAGGCCATGGAACGGGGGAAGCATACTACCTTTGGCAACTTGACGTCTTTGCGCTACCTCCGCTTGTCACATGTCTCACTCCTCCAACCAAACTGGGAGATGTTTCAAGGGCTTGTTAATCTCACATATTTGGCCCTGACTCACTGCTCTATTGCGTATCTTTCACCGTTCCTCTTCTTTGGGGCAGGAAACCTGACGTATCTCTCTCTAGAAGACAACCAACTACTGGATCTGCGTATGGAGAGTTTAGCTGGGCTTCTGGAGTTGGATACACTCGTTCTGACCGATAATAAGATCGCCATGTTCTCAGATCTGTCCTTTCCCCCAATGCCAAAATTGAAAGAGCTCTACTTGGAAGGTAATCCCATCGACATGATCTTCCCAGGGACGTTCGATGTCTTTACCTCCATTCAGAAGTTGGAACTTGGTGGAATGCCCAGTAAGCTCCACCTTCTTCCTTACATGTTTAGTGGACTGAAGACCCTGGAACACCTGACAATCCCCAATGCCATCTCAGATTCCTTGAGACCAGACATCATGAACGGTTTGAAAAACCTCAAGTCTCTCAAGATTAGAGGATCAGTGAACAGCATCGAGTTTGACACGTTTGCCCAACTCCCTCAGCTGAGAGACTTGGATCTGAGCAATTGCAACATTTCTGACATGTCCATGGATTCATTTATGGCATTGAGCTCCCTCCGAACCCTTAATCTATCCCACAACGTCATTGAAACTCTTCCTCCAAACTTGCTTGACCCCATGACACTCCTTCGAGATATTGACCTCAGCCACAACCAACTAACTGGCACTCCCAATGGAACTTTTGACAAAGTTCACCCTAAAATGATCAAACTGGATGGTAATCCATGGTATTGCACCTGTAAAATGTCGTCTTGGAGACGTAGAATAATCACACGTAGCAAATCGCCAATCCAAGAGGACTGCCGAACAATCCTTGGAGTGAAGATCTGCACCCGCAAACCCATCAAGTATTTTCATGATCCAGAGGTCGAGCCAGAGTGTGCTATGCCAAAGGAACTGAAGGGTATGAAAGTGTCTAAGGCATTGAAGATGCTCAAGTGTGACATGGATGATCATGATGATGATCTGGAAGAGAATCTTTCTCACAAGGCTCGCAAACTCCAGCGGGAGATCAAGCTGAAGAAGATTCATCCCAAGACTCATGACTTCCTTCATAGGGGGCATGACCAACCATGACAAACTGAGTACAAACTGTGCTTCCCTTCTTTCTTTTCCACTGTTCTGCAATCTCAAAAACTCATGAATAGATGCTTTTGAATGAAAAAAGAAAAAGTGACTGATTTACTTTGAGTGAATGTGATTCTCAAGCTCAGAGAAATTCAACTTCATGTATGAGGTTCAAGTATGAGCACCTTCATTGATCAAGCATAATATAGTAGAAAGCTGCAACTGAAGATCCATTCCTAAGCATGAATCTAAATAAAACATGCCACTAGGGGCATTCAGGAAGGCACAATTTCACAAACACAGGGTTGTGTAAGTTACCTACAAGAAATTGCAACTAGTAAAACCTAATGTTTCATGGCAAAAATGGCATCATTGGGTTTGACTTCTGGTAGCCAATCAAAAACAGACTTGAGACTTCATGTCCCAATCTGACCATATCTGAAAGTTTGTACTTTTGCCTAAAACTGCTCAAACTCAACACTGATTGCAATCCATCCAGATTTAGAAAGTCTCACAATGTTAGACCACCAGCATATATTCTGAATAGCTCCTCATGTTTTTTGCACTCAAATTCCAATCTGCCACATCCATTTCTCTTCTCTTTCCCTTGTTGTCTGACATAAAATATAAGAAAGAAGACCCAAAACCAAAAACTGAGAATCTCTCTCTTGCAGAACCAAACAAATCTCAGGTTGGGATAGTCCTGGTCACCCTGTAGCTATGAAAGCATTCAGAAGGTTTGCACTGGGAAGTCACATGGTGACAACAAGCATGACTTACAATTTAAATTCCCTTATTTTTCAACTTTCCAGATATTAATCATTCTTTGTATTTACTTGTTTCAAATCCAATAATTATGCTTTCATTTTGTGGTTTTCTTGAATTAAAGTACAGATACTAGGGTGAGTACTGAAAAAGCAAAGTCACTTTCTTTTGGGTGAATTGGAGAATGTTAAAGGGAACTGTTACTTCATGGGGAAAATAATATGCTACGTGTACTAGCAATTGGAACTTGAGCATTGTGCCACCCAACCCTGTAATCAACATTTTCCTCCAATATTTCATGACAGCAGTGGAGCATTCAAACAATCACAAGTGACAAGGGCCATCAAGGTTATGCTGATCAAAACCAGCTGGCACTGGCAAGTGTACTTTGAGGAAGGATTGCAATGAGGAAGAATTATATGAATGAAAATAGTTTCCCCTGAATAAATTCACATCAGGTATGGTCTGTAAATTCAAAGAAGAGCTCTGCCAATACAAGTCAAGGACATGGAGTTTTGGGATTAAACTGAAAAGTGGAAGGGAATGCTTGGACAAATTTAACAAGTGTAGGGGGAGGAGAGCACAAAGAGTAATGGGGAAAAGATTTATATATATTTCTTTACCTTTTCCCTTTTCCTTCTGCAGGACATTTACTGTTTGTGGGGCAGGTAACTGAAATTTGGGACAGTCCTGCAAAATCCAGAATGGCTGGTCATGCCACTCAACAGGTGATTTCATTGTGGCCCAAAAAATAAGGGTCTCAAAATGGGCTAACACTCCAAATTCCTAAAAAGTGTAATAGTACTAGGCTAGCAAATATCCTTGTTCTAATGGCGGCCACCCATGATGATATGAGTGTGGACATTCCAGTGCTTTCACTGAAGCAGAAATTCTGACTGTACACTATACTGTATGTATACAGTGACTATCACTGTTATAGAAACTCCCTCTTGAGGTAGGCTTCTGATACCTTCCATCAGCTCAATATCATGAGCTTTCATAGTTCCATTCAGCTTTAATGAGGGGAAGGATACTAAGATGACAGCAGAGCCTGAGTCCAGCAGCTTGGAAATAGATGGGATATTAGTATATAATCATTTATGATGCCATTGGGAAGAGGGCTGAGAGAATGTTGGGCTAGGGAAGAGATACTACTCCATTTTTCCAGAATTCCATTGCCATTAGGTGGGTAGACAATTAAGGATAATGGGGGGAGAATAATGGTGAATCTGAGCTGTCAAATAAGTGTGAAATACTTCAATATGGTCATTAAAGATCAGAGATCAAAGACCAGGGAGGTAGCCACAATGCACAGCTCTTCTTTGAACATACAGATCATACCAGAAACATAGGTCACACCCAAAAAATATAAAATACGCAAAAGCATGAAATTGGTATACATCATTTATCAACATGATACACCACCTCTCTGAACAGGAATTAATTTTCCAAAATCTAAAAAACAAAAATATGATAAAGCATTCATGATATGATACAAAATGGATATTATTCTGCATCAACTTGACTTTCACTAAAAAAAATACTAACTATAGAACAAGGATAACTGTAGGGATTAATGGCATCACAATTCAGGCAGGATGTAGTTGAAGGCCTTCATGGTAACCTCAAAGCCAAGGAAGCATGCAGCATTGGCAGGAAAAGCTCGGAGCATTACAGGTACAGTACCCTTGTACATAGCCCTGATTCCTTCTTCTCTCATAGCATGGGCAAAAACATCACGAATGCCTCTTGGATACATCCCCTCAGGTGCTGTCAAAGAAATTACAAATTCTTATTGAAGCTGCACTGCCTACATGGAAAGTTTTTCAAGTTTTATAGGGTTAGGTGAGGAGACAGACCAGTTTGTAGTCTGGACTTGAGGACATCGGGGGGAATGGCAACAAGCCAGTTGAACACACCAGCCATACCACCAGCAAAGAGGGTTCTGCCAACACTCAAATTTGTTCGACTCCCTCCTTCTGGTGTGAGGACCTGCTGCAGCCACTCATACGTCATGAAGTACATTCCTGACGCTGGAATATCTATAAAGATTTAAAATAAAGGGGTATTTGAAGGCAGAAGGGACTGAGGAATTCAGGAGCATTGACACTTATACTCTCTGGACAACACACAGAAGGATTGGAAGAGTGGAATTTGGGGATCATAAGTGAACCTTGCATTGTAATGGCAACCAGGACTGAGAGAGGATGTAAGAGAAGGCTAAACAAGATGAGAAAGTGAGTACCACTGACCTCGAAGAAGAGTTGCACATGTTCCCTTGTATATGCTTCTTATTCCACCTTCCCTGTAAAGCTTCTTCGCTACATCTACAGGGCCTTTGTATTTTGGGGGACCTGTTGAATGTGACTGGACCTATAAAATCAAAATATAGTAAGTACACCAGGAATCATAAAATAAAGAAATGCCACAAAATATTTATTTTCCTCACTTGAAGAAGGCACTTTATACGTTCGCCTGGTGTCATGATGGCTGTGGTGAACACCCCTGCCAAGGCTCCAGCATTGAACAACTGGAAAAGTGTTAGCTTATCATCTGGATGCTTTTTCTGGAGCTTCTGTCCAAGGCCAAATCCAAAGAAGCAGACAGCAAACATGGGGGTGACACCAGCAATAGGAGCCGCCATCCCTAACCAGAAAAAAAATCAATTTACTGGTTGAAGAATGATGTTCATTTTGTTCCTAGTCATTGCACTTTAGCTGATACTTGTCCAGGCAAAAAATTACCCTTAACCATAAGCAAATGGCACAGAAGGTGTGGAAGAAGTGCTTTGCACTACTCCTCCTGATAATTGATACAATTCTGACAATTGAAACAGAAACAGGAACAAAACAATGGGATAATGGAGATCGATACTCTAGAATCAACACTTTAGGATGTTTACCAATACTGGAATCAAAACGTGTGCTAAATTATATCAGAGGCTTTTATCATTTGTGTGATGGGGGCAGAATCAGGCTGCTGTTGGGACAAGGACAGAAAGGAGCCACTCACTACCTTGCATGAAAGCCTTTGAAAATTGCCCTTAAGACTTTCATTTAAAAAATCAGAGCATATAAGTGTGTCATATCTAGACTACAAAATTCAATCTCCTAGTATATTTTTTGTACACAGAAATACAGATTGAATAATTGGGATCATGTATCAGCATGATGCATGTTATCCTGGTAACCATGAACTCACATATCTTTCTTAACCCTTACGGTGCCGGAATAGATTAGAACGACGTTACGAATCTCGCTGAAAAACGCCAGAGTAGAGGAGTTGGCACTAATAGGGCTGAAGTTTGAGAAGAACCGCGATCGCGCGCTCGGACTAAATACGTTTCTTAACCATTTTATCCGACTCTGGCATTTATTCAACTAAATTCGTAGCGTCGATAAAATCGATTCTGGCAATATGAGGGTTAACCAATCACTAAATACCAGTTTCGATTCATCACTGACACATCCCTTCATGTTCTTCACGTGTCAAAAAAATACAGACGTCTCGGACAAGTGGGGGTGAACTTCCAGTCACGGCGAAGGAGGCAGTCGCGGAAGTAGACTTGGTTACAAGTAGCTTGGCAAGTAGATACTTGGTTCCAAGTTCGGATCAGTTTTCAGGTGGTGATAGAAAAGGATCAAGGGAGGGGAAAAAAAGGGGGGGGGGGGGGGAAGTGAGAAGCACCTACAGTTCTTTTTCTCACTCTTCCCTCGCGGTCCCCCCCTCCTTTTTTTTTTTTTGCACCTTCAGTATGGAGAGGGATAACTTAAAATTCTGACTTCCGCTCGCAGTTTTATTTCCATATTTCTAATCCCGCTACCCAAAAGATTTCGCTCTTCATCATGAACTGCTGGAAACTCCCACGCAAAAACCGGGCAATGCTTCATGTTCATAACTGTCATCCTGTCATAACCTATCATCCTGCTAGCATAATTACGGAGAAAAATTTATCGGAACAGAGAATCAGCAATTCAACCCAATCCGAGCATCGTACTTAGTTTATCCAGGTTAGCCTCAGCGGTTCCTTCGCTTTCTCTGCCGTCACTCAGCGCTTCAGGCGATGAAGGGGAGATTCACGCCTCCTGTCTAGGGACTTTTTTTTTTTCTTCCAAGTTCGCATTTCTCTCTCTCTCTTTTTTGCACCCTCCCTCCCCCCCGATCGATCGATACAGCGACGAGTAGGGTCCGAAAGGTTTTCATGTTTGTTCATTGCGTTAAATGTAACGGGAGAAAAAGATTAATTCCTGTACCTTGCTGCATTCCCCCTGCGGACTATTTCCCTAACGCATAGTAAAGTATATAGTAAAACTTGAGTCCAATTTATTTGATGAAAATTCCGAAATGGGCAGACCCAGCGCCTTCTTTTTGAATGGGACATGAGCGTCACTTGTCGCCTCCCGTCCAACTATGAACTGGAGTAAGGGAAATCAATACAGGGCGGAGATCGATTATGAACTGCAACTGGGAAAATAATCATGTTGGAGCCTGTTCGAGAGTCTCATCGAGGGCTTATTTGGAGAGGAGACATCCTCCTTTTATCTTACAGCACAAGTTCAAGTGGGAAGCGTGTGAATGAAATAGTGTCAGAGAAAGTACTCGGGTCTCTATCTGGAAGTCTCGTAATAAAGGTTTTCGAATTCAATCGGTTGACCGAATAGTTTACATTTACTCGCAAGTGAATCACGCGAAAATTGCGAAGCTTTTTTTTTATCCTCCTTTATCAGATCCCATTGAACAACACGAAGACTTTGTATTCGATTACCAACGACTGCCTGGAAAAAATTTTTGAGTGATGCATCACCACCGGACCAGAATATGGAATGTGTTCATTCATAGAAATTTCGAAAGACAGCTAGGATGGCCGAGTGGTTAAGGCGCCAGACTTAAGATCTGGTCCTCCAAGGGAGGGCGTGGGTTCGATCCCCACTCCTAGCACTTCCTTTTTTTCTGTTCTCAAGGTTCATGGATCCCTTCCTCTCTAAAATTAAAACCCGGTCATACAGGTAAAAGATAATGTGTGTAGGAGAAATTTGAGGAGGTGGAGCAGTTTGATGTCTCGGATTTTAATTGCATTTGCCGCGTACGTTCCTTTCCGTGAGTTACTGAACACTCGTAATTACCTCAGAAATCGTCACCTTAAAGATTGAGACTTGGGGAATTTCTTCCCTTGGCGCCACAGCTTCAAGAAGCACGTGAATGCTATAAATTTGCTACATGAACATAACTAAAAAAATTTAAGAAGTGGATTTCATGGGCACCAAAGACTCTCTTCGAAAAGGTTTCATATCTTTCTGTAGTAAGATCAACAGGACATTCAAAGCTGCATATACGTTGGAAAATGAACCAACTTTGGATTGTTATATGTTGCTACTTGAACGAAATTGGATTATACCAAATGAGGCAGAGACGATGTCCTCTTACTGCATTAAAATTGGTTAAACACAGTTATAGCAATGAAGAAAGCCTGGACCCAGCCTAAAGCCCACAGGATACATGTCCTTATGCCTCACTTACAATGAGCTTGGTTATTACAAGAACCTAGGTTATAATGAAGTCTATTTATGGCCCTATTGAAATTGAGAACCTTGCAAGGTACTTAATTCATCATCATCCATCACCAGTTATGAGAATTTCCACTGTCAGGAACAAGACCATAGGCAAACCATAACTTCCACTTCCCTGGAATTTGCATTCCTTGAAGATCTCTTGGGTGTGACTGCAAAAGGGGGGAGTAATTTCCAGATCATCCAACCTTTCAGTGGCCATTCTTATATCTTGATGACAACATGGTTAGAGAATGTCGACAGGGATGTGAAGAAGAAGGATATGATGTTCAAGAGTCCATGCCAACATCATATGAAGCTCTTCAAGTGGTGAAAGTGTTTTTACACTTTTCTTAAATTATAAATTGAAGGGCTGAAAAGCAAAGTGGTCTATCTGCAAAAAATTATTTCCTGGAGCTTCACACGAAATGAGTGAATATTCCAGTGACCCTCATGTTAAATTTGAGAAAAAGTGGTATGTATCGATAGATCACTTCATCCTTTACATAATTCCAAAAAACTATAATTTCCTATGAAAGGAACAAGGCCCTATAAAAGTCCAAAACCAGCGACACTTTTTTCTGAAATTTTTTGCAGATAGACCACTTTACCTTTCAGCCCTTCAATTGTACAATGTGGCAGTGTTGCAGTGTTCAGGACAGTTGGAAGAGTATTTTATTGGGATGTGCAAAGGAAGCAATGCAAACCTGGTTTATTAGTTTAGTAATAAGTATGACTGATACACCTGAGTCATTGCATACAGCATATTTTTCAAAACACAATGGAATGTAAATAAAGACACCCTTGTTTATAACAAACTTAGGCCACGATGCTGCTTTTTTTAAACGGCCCCTTCAATGACATAACCGAGTTTGACAGTTATGCCTTTCTAAAGGAACAACCTTTTTGGAATAAAAGGTTGTTCCTCTAGAAAGGAGCTGGCCATTCTGACTGACTTCAGCACCCTCTGACACTTTGCTGCTAACTAATTATTAATTTGCTGCTAATTGAGCTGATCAAACTATGTCTATGGCTTAAATCTTAACCATTTACTGAAGCACAAATATTTCAACAAAGATTGTCATTTTCACAGTATGTATTTCAGCTTTGCCATCCAAAAATCCATTATAATGCTTTATTAAATGAAAAAATCTTCAAATGCCACAAACCCAACATATCATGCAAATCCACTAATCCAGCCTGACTCCTAAAGAAAATCTGGTGGGAGGCAAAGTGGTCCCAAAATGATACTATAATCTAGTATCCTATCAGAATACAATACTTCTGGAAATGAAGTTCTTTTCATTTAGAAGGCTTTTTTTAATTAATACTTTCTATAGGAAAATTTTTTCATAAAAACCTTTTATAAAAAAAGTTTTAAGAAACTGGCAAGGTTTACCATGGCCTTATCAGTATCATTTTCCAACTGTCAAGAGAATGGAATGAAAGCTAATGTGACTAAGACAGACCTTTGTAGAGGCCAGTGACCCCCTCCTTCATGATAGTCTTCTTTGCACAGTCCCAAGTTCCAGTGTAAGCAGGAAGTTGGCCTGGGGGTGGCTTGGGCATTGTCTGCAGTCGAACCTGATGGCCCCAATACCCACCACATCAATCTCAGGAATGCTATCAAGAAGAAATTATTGTTCCCTGACACCCTTACCTTGATGGTATCAAGCGGCTGTCCAGTAAATACTGTGCAGACTCCACCCACTCCACCAGCAAGGAAGTTCTTGACAAGTCCCAAGTAATGCTTGCTTGAATCATTATGTTTATCACCCATTTTTCTAATTTTTACTCATTCACTCACCTCACCCACCCAAATCTTTGAGCAAAGAAATAAAACCCATCCATAGGAGAAATTATGGTCAATTATTTAAACATAAAACTTCACATTTGAAGAACATGACAGGCAGCAGCATTAGGCAACAAGACTTAAAACAGCATAGTGTATCACAAAATTGTATCTTTCACACCGATGATTACTGAGTTTGCAAGAAAACCTCAACTTTCATCTGTTAGTAGATTCGGTTGGCTCTCCATGTTTAATTCTGTCGACAGAAAAACTCTCAGATGCCTAAATACTAGTCCAACTCACTTGAAAATATAGAGGTTCTGGTTAACTGGTGAAAAATCAACTTTTGTTTCTGGTCCATCCTATTGTACCGACTGTTTTGACCAGCCCTGCATATCTCTCAGATGGATTATTTCTCACTCGGTGGAAGACAGATTAACTATGACTACGATATGGATGATATCCACTGAAAAGTTGGGGATCTTAAACTGTGCTACACCTAGGCACGGGTATGCGACGCGTCACAGGGGCCTTCCTCTTCGAACAGCCCCACATAGCATGCAGTAAAACATGGGCTGGACTGGTTTCGAACTTGAGTCCCTGTCTGTGAATTCAAGGCCGCTACCAACTGAGCCATCCCGATTCCCGAAATAGGATGGTACATCAGATTCCAAAGCGAACACGAGGGGACGAGGTGGAACCGCTCATGATGCCAGAAGAAAAAGCAACATCTATGTTATTTCGCTACGAATTCTGAAAATTTTTGCGATTAACAAAGAAAATGCACACAGAAAGTGTTAAAAGACTGTTGTATGGAAACAATGACGCTTTACCAGGCGTCATTGTCGAGATAATATCATGGAGACATAAATTAGTATCTTGTTTACATGCTTCCCGTAATCAGCCTCTCGGTTGCTATGGACGCGCACAACTTGCCACGTGGGATGAAGTTCCTAGCCGGCTTGATTATATATTTTGCAGTTCTGATAGGTCTCTTCGAGTTCTTATATGGTATCAACCCTCATCTTTTCATTGATGAAAAGTTCCACGTCCTTCAGGCTCAGAGATATTGCAATGGATCCTTCTTCGAGGTTCGTGATCACACGCCGTGGGTTTATTTGCCTATAGCCTAAGTCTTCATATGGCATACTGCCGATAGATTGCTTTTTGCATTGACAACCTGGAAAAATCAACAGCAGAAAAGCATGCAACGGATCAAGCTTAACGGTGATTTTCGATTGATTGCACCTCCCCAATCCCTTTCTGCATGGGACCAGATGTCAAATCTACTGTCTCGATATACCTGCACTTGGATAAATCAGTGACTGAAGTAGAATTAAGAAATACCCGCTTCCACCGCAGTAGGGGGGAAGGCAATCAATAAAAAATAACTGTATTTATACCAATGCCATAGCTCTATCTGTTTAAAAATTATTTGGTTGGTAAGCTATGGAGATACTTGGGACCCAAGTCAAATAATGCTAATTGCCCTTTTATCTTGTACTTAGGCTCCAGGCTATTCATGCAGAAAAATGATGAAAATGTTATAAAAAATGTTGAAATTTGTATGTTTGTAAGCCATAAAATCCCACAATAGGAAACCATGAATTGCCCATTGGGCACTTCTGCCAAAAGTACAAAGGTATTCAATTCTGTAGTGGTTTTTGCTTGTGTCAAGACAGTTTGTCACTTCACTCCGACACCTGTGCACAGGATATTCCTTATGCATGAGTGTCTGAGTCAAATGGAGAATTGTTGTACTCAAGTGAAAAATACTATATCATGAATATAACAGGCATGGATATGGCTGCCTCTACAATATACATCCTAGTTCTGATGCTTGATGACTAAGGAGGACTAAGGCTGTGATCTGACTTATTTTAAAGTAGTTTAATGTGAGCACAGTTTTTAAAATTTCTAGTTTAAAATACATACAAAGAGCAGAACATGCCAAAAAATTATTTTGAAATAATTTTTTTTAGATTTAACTGTTAAGATAAGTAGCATTCATTTTCCTGCAATAAATCACTAGTAAAATTTGTCCATCCAAGGGAAAATTTTTCCTGAATAAACTGCTTCTAACTATTGCCTTACCAAAAATTGATCCTACAGATGCATAATTTATATAATCAGCTGCACTGATTCTCTACCAATACCTCAGCATATCCCAGTGCAATCTATGGAAAGAATGTGTGCTAGGCCAAAATGAAATAAATGACTCCTTGTTGCCAGTGGGATCCCAAAATCACCACACCTCCAGGACTTTACCTGATAGCAGTTGGAGTTCTGAATCCTCTGGGATGGATTCTGGATAAAAATCTCTGTACTCTGCATTCATTTAGACTCCTTAATGTCTTTGCTTTGGTCATCCATGTCTACCTCTTCAAAGTCATCTTGGACATCCAAGTAAGGACATTTTTTTTGGTATAGTTGTTTGGGAAGAGCTTGTGTCCATGTCCTGCACTCCTTTGCAGATCCCTCAGGCGAAATCAAGAAATGCAATATCAGCTTTCTCCTTGGGTCTCTTCCCAATTCAGTTCACATTTTCCTTTTTCTTCTATTCAGATGCCTTTTCAACCTTGTTGATCCTATTAAGCTTCACATTTTACCTGAAGAATTGGCATATCCCTGCTGCAGTTTTTGGTAAGTTCCTTCAATTCCTTTTTCAATATTATGTTCAATGTGTGCCTTTCATAATTGTGTGGAAAGGAATTCGTAACCTGTCAAACCTTTTACCTGGAAGGAGTGGAAATTCTTTATGGATGGATGTTTTGTGATCTTCAATGCATATACAGGTGGGTGTTCTGTTTTCCTGAGGCAAACAAATATTCTGTGGATCTTTCTCATGGGTTTCAACACACTTGCAAACAACTTGCTCAAGGTTCTATATCCAAAACCACCCTCAAAAGACATCATCTGTTCTGCATCAATTCTCAAGGTATCCTCGAATCTTACCTGTAACAATAATAATGCAAGGTAATAGTGGAAGTGCCTAGCATTCACAAGTTATCCTTTTTTTCATATATAGGACTTCATGAGGAGGTTATGGATGAGAATGTGGGTATCATCAAAGAAGACCACTCAGAAAAAGTCTACACCACTAAGTCATGTTTTGCTGAAGATATTTTTGGATTTGTGTGGGTATGTGCTCATTGGAATTTCCTTCCTAATATTCCTCTATTACAATGGAGGAATAGTTCTGGGTGATAAATCAGCTCATGCTCCAGTCCTTCACATTCCACAATGGTTGTATCAAACCTTCATCATAGCTTTCTTTCTCACTCCCTTTGTAATCACAAACTTCAAGTCCATATTGATGTATATGAAGGAACGATTGCATTTCTTCATTGCTCTCTTGATCCTTGCAGTTCTGGCACTAAAATTCAATTCTCATGTTCACCCCTATCTACTTGCTGACAACCGTCACCTTAGCTTCTACCTTTGGAGACGTATTTTTGAGCCATGGAATATTTTCCTTGCTCCTCTTTATGTCTTTTTTGTGTTTGCTCTTCACTTTCTTATATGTCATGAAAGTTTCTTCTTCCAAATTACTTTTTATGCTTGCTCAATTCTGACTGTTGTCCCACAGAAGTTATTTGAGTTTCGATACTTTGTGTTACCTTTCTACTTTCTTCGCTTGCACCTCCGCCGAGGTTCATGGATCACTGTGTTACTGGAGCTGCTTGGATTTCTTGTGGTTGATATGCTTTGGCTATTTTTGTATGTCACTAAGTCCTTTGATTGGGCAGACGAAACTTACCCACAACGGATTATTTGGTGATGTTTGAATAATAAAGGTTTATTCCATTTTTGAGCTTAGATGCCAAGACAAGTTTTACTAGCACACCATTGTATTTCTCCAAGCTTTAAATTTTTATTACATTTACACAAATAAACAGAATTCAAAAAGGAAGGGGGGAGACACCAGACTCAAGGTGTCATTTCTTCTTCCATCACCTTAGCCATCCATTCTGGAGCTACACTGGCAATGCGTTCAACAATCTGGTTCACCTGACCACACAGTGATTGGATGCTTCTGTCCCAGTTCCACATTTCCTTTCGAGCTAAAAGCAAACAATCATGGCTGCTTAGAATAAAAGCAATATTCAGATTTGTGGAGGCTTAAGACATAGCAAAGAAAAACTCACATTCAAAATAAACAATCCCATCAATCTGGTCAATGTGACCAGACATCCGTCCCTCGGAGATCATCTGACTAGCTATCTTCTCTGCTCGATGAGGAGGTATTTCAAGCAGTGAGCCCAATTCTTGAAATGTGATGTTGTTGTAAAGCTTGGAAGCACTTAGCAGATTATGCTCTATCACAGCATGTTCCAAGATTGTGGATCCTAGAAAGCAACAGGTACCACAATGCATTAAAAATATATATCCACACTTAGTTGGGTAAAATATTTTCTTGCTGGAAAATTTATCTGGCCACATTCCTCTAGAGGGTGTTAAAAAAAATGAACTTGTGAACATTTCATAGGCACATAAAAAAAATTAGAAGTGATTCAGCAATACAACAATAAGCACTTGTTTTATTATCAATTTGCTGCTTCCTCCCCTAAGATACAAATCTGCATCATTATTCCTCTCTTCAACCTCTCATCCCTAGCAAATGACATTGCTTCCAGAACTCACTTACTCATTCCTCTTCAGTGACACAAGAGCTGCTAATTTGTCATTGAATCCTTGAACTGATAGAAATTAGCATTGAGATCATTTTGCTTAAAATACAGCAGCCTGTGTGGCTTTGTCCCTACCAATGATTTTCCCATGAACAAATGAAGAGATATGATAACGGTGCTATACTTAGCCTGGATCTCACCCTCTAGAGATATTGTCATTTCATTTCAGATTTCAATGGCTATAAAGACTGATAAGGCCTCACCATCAGCAGTTGTGGCTTTCTGATGCTCCTGTAGCATGGCAGCAAACTCTTCCAGCTCTGTCTTCTTGATGATTCGATCCAAATACATCTTCTCTAAGATTGAGAATGCAGGCAGTTGTTGGCACCGTTCATCTTTGAATAGTGTAGCCAGCATACGAGACCTTTGTTGCCCTAAAATAACACAAAGCATGAATATAATATAAAGGTTGAGTAACAAAATGGTACATAATTTTGTTACATTATGGTCTCATCCGTAGACTACTTGTTTGCTTGCTAAAATCTTTGGATATGTTTTTTTTCCAGTCTCCAAATCCTCACCATCTTTTTTTAGAGCCACAAGAAAGACTATTTTCCTGCAATATTTTCAGTGCAAGAACATCATGAGATGTTACCAGATCATACTTCAAAATACTGAAAAAACTTGTATGACACTATTCTTTTTGTTGGGTTTGATGAACAAAGGGTAGCCATGAGCACATGACATAATTTTCTTCTTTTTCTTTTCCCACATTAACCTTCATAACAATGAGAGTACATTACTCTCCATGTAGTGAGGGAGAACTGCAGAGAAAATCTAACCATAATCCACATTGCTTTTTCTGATTGCTGGTCCTGTTTTCACTGCTCCTAAGTTTCCCTCATAATTTCCCAATGGAATTTCCCACAAGCACTTGTTCTGATGATAATGAAAGAGTCAATCTGTTGTGAAAAATTTAACTGCAACTTAGCAAATCTTGAAGCACCAGTAATTCATTTGAGGAAATGAAATCCACAGAGTAAAGTTTGGTTAATCCAAAGGAACTAAATGCCATTACAAGCGTGGTTTTTTTCATGAGATGTTCCAAAAATTTACGTGCTGTGCATCAAGTATGGTGTGCTGCAAGGGAGAATGAAGTTAGATTGGCCATACAGGTATTGGCTGATACTGATACTTTGGATTGGTATTGGTGCATCCCTAATTCCAGTACCCTGTATGCCAAGTGATGCATGGGGATTCAATTTTTCAACTATAATACTCTTGCTTCACATTTAGTTTTTCTACCTGAAATTTTATTGTTTTTGTTCTGCCTATCAATACAGGGAATGTGCTCCCAACTCTGCCACTTTTGATTAATTTTGTTCCCTTACCCTCATGAAGGATCATGAGGTAAACAGAACTCCTGTACTGCTCTAAAGGTTACATGTTGAGCTTGGAAGGACTCCCCTGGAAAAGAATATTCTTTTTTTCTCATTTGACAAGTGGCTTAAGTAATGCAAAATTATTGAGATTGTGCCAAAATAATGGAAAAATTTGGTTCAATCTTTTGAATGACAATTTTCTTTTGAAATCAGTTTTCCCTGAAGTTTTACAAATCATTGCATAACAAAATTGTTGATGACATCCATCAATGAACTAACCAGGAATTGGGATTCATACTGATTCCCAGTTCTCAATAACTTATTGAGAACATTATTTTTATCTTCTTCAACTCTGACTTACTTTTCCTTTGAATGAATCAAGCAAGTTATATAAACTTCCCTAATAAATGTTGTATGATTGTCCTTCTGCTGATAAAATACTATTTAGTCTTGAAGTTCCACTCCAGGTCTGCTAGACTTGGGTTTAAGATCTAAAACTTCTTATTATGGGAGCCAAAGGGTCTTCAAAAGTAAACATCTCAATTTTTATCCATGATACACTACCTGAAAAAGCACTTTCCTTGAAGGAAATTCCCCCCCTGCTACTGTATGGAACAGTTACAATGATATGGCTGTACTTTAAGACTATTGAAATGTAACAATAAGGTAAAATTGTCTCCTTAAATTCAGATGCTATGAAAATTAGCTCATATTTCAAAATAGAGCTGGAAAAAATTTCATGTGGTGGCATAATCATGGTAACCTGAGAATTTTGGAAAACTTCTGCTACATGCCAAGTCAATGACATGGGTATGGGCATAAAATACAAAAGTACAATGATCATTTCAATAGACATCCATATTCTCCCCTAGAAATTCACTTCTCCATCCATTTGCACATGAGATTAATAAAACTGGGAAAAAAATAAATATAGCAAGACTGGGAAGCAACAATTTTTAACAAGGATCCGGTCACAACAATTTTACCTGCAGCAGCCAGAATTGTGCAGATGAGGGCATTCTTCAATGCTGTCATCCTCTCACTCTCAGCAATGACTCCTCGATAAGACAGTTCATTGTATCGCTGAGCTGCCTCAATAAACTTTCTCCTGTAATCCAGAACTCGAGCATAGCACACTTTGTAGTAAATCTGAAGCTGTTCATTTTTTGATTCTGCCTGTTGAGGAAGCAAACACCATGACAAGGGTATAATAATACAGGATAAATGCATTAAGCAAGATACTGCAGAATATCAATAGGCCTACCTGTAACAATGAAGCTCTGTTGATGTATGCTTCAGCTTGAACAGGATCATCATCTTCTAAATACAGTCTGGCAATTTTCAAGTATGTCTCCAACTTATAGTCCACTGAATACTGCCTGCAGAAGAAAATCTCATTTCAACTATGTCTAGTCTCGTAAAATCCACTAGAGTTCATTCAATGCTGTCAAGCTCACTTTTGCCCCGTTTCCAATGGTATTCCCACCAAGATGGAGGCAGCTTCTCTCCAGTCTTGCACTTTCTCATAAATTCCTGCTAAATGTTGTCTGATGGCTGCCACTTGCTCTTCAAAAGATATTACTCGTGGTTGCACCTAGAGTTGCAATTTTCACGAGAAAACAATTTCAATAAAACACTTACTGCCTTGAAAAAATGAGGAAAAACATGTCACTTTACTGTAAATACCACTTTGACAATGCTACATCAACCAGATTTACATATCAACACAAGTCCTCCCCCACTTGATGCATTTAGTTCATCTAGCTTCAATGGTTTCTTCTGGCAGGGAGGGAGCCATGTTATTCTCTTCTGAGACAATAGCCAACCTGTTCACTCAAAACCTAAGGCTATTTGATATGAATAAATACCCCTTATATATAAAATGATCCTAGGAATTCTACTTTTAAAATGTTCCAAGTAAGATTAACAGGCTAGTGGCATTAATTTCAACAATGCTGGTATTTTGAAAAAAAAAAAGAGCAAAGATCTGAGTTTGAAATTTGACTTAAAATCATTCCAGCTTTTTCCTTAGTTCTTTCTTTTTCAACTCTTCAGAAACATTATTTCCTTAAAAATATTTTGCACTCAACTCCAGTTGCACTTGCATTAAAATGCATACCAATACCTCTCTGTGAAAGCTACAAAAAAGAAAAATAAGTCATTACTTCATTAAAAAGGGCATAATCACCTTTTCAAGTGCAAAATGGGAGATGTCCTTTGAAACAGGATCAGGCAAGTGTGTGAGCTTGGCAGTCACAAGGGACAAAACTTGCCGAGAGACAACAAGGCTCACATTTTCATTTACCACTGAAAGTGAAAATACAAGAAGCTCATGTCATTCCAATAACCCAATCTCAAGATCCACACTGGGAAATATTATAGCAGGTAACATCAAGAAATATAATTTAACACACCTCTCTCAATATATTCCTTGAGGAATTCCAGGCATTGTGACTCTGGTGATCCCAAGATCTCATTCAGCAAGGCTGTATACCTGCAAAACAAAATGTATAGATGAAACAGGAGCACTCCAGGATATCCATCATCACCAATGTGATTAACACATTGACTGCCACAATAATGCTGGCCTATTGATTTTCCCATTCAGTGAGGTGCACCGGTGTGCCTCATGGTGGTCAACCTGTTAAAGACAATGGTGGTACATGCAAATCAGAAGTGACCTGAAAATACCTATTTGAGAGTTCAGGCTCCAAACTTTTTGTTACTATATGAACTTAATGAACTATTCAGTTAATCAACTGAAGTTCAGGAAAAGTTATCAAGAGAGAAAATCCTTTCTAAAGGGATATTTCTGGGTGAGACTGAAGCTGCTTCTTCTTCTGAGGCTACCTGTTATATCCACCAATTAAGGACTCCTATTCAAGGATGAAGGAAGGGCATTGCTTTTCCACAAGCACTTTCCCCCACATAATACCATATTAGGAAGAAGAAAAAAAGGAGGCAGTGTGATAGGGAGATGTAAATAAAAGGGGGGGAAAGGGGACTGAAGATAAAAATAGAATGGCATTAACTTTTTTCCATATATTTTTTGCAAATTCTGTTATGTCAATTAGTTATGCCGGAAATAGTTTTTTGGCAACCAAAAAATGGCACATCTGCATCAGGAAAAATGTACCTGCTTCTTGGCAATACCCAGATGTTCCCTTTCCCAATCCTGGAAAACACATGCATATTTTCTTGCCATGGAGATTTGGGTGGGGATTGTATAATTGCAGTTAATCAAAGCTGAAATTTACTAACTGGCTAGGAAGGATTGGTTGGTTACCCAATTACCTGGGTAATTGTTGAGGCTCCTAGATCTAACACATGTCATAGTGAATCTCATGACAGAAATACATATCCCATGATTATTTATGAATCTGAGAAAATTGACAATTCACAAAAATAAAATTATAACTCATACTTAAATTAGGGCCAAAAAAATGTTTCATGTTTCAATGTTGCATAACCTTTGTTCTGTAAAAAAAAAAAAAAAATCAATGTCTAATAAAATGCTAATGATAAAATATCTCAGGAAGTTTTATCCTATTCTTCCAGGTAAACAATGGCCCAACCATTCATTGGAACAGAGAATAACTATTGTTGAGAATCATGTTGAAACTAAGTCTGTTACTTGGGTACAACAAGCTTTCAAGAAGCAAAATCCTGCCCAAGATGCACCATCAGCATTGACAATCATCACTCCAACATCATTCTGAAGTGGAGGACACAGGAGAGTGAGAAACAGTAATATCAGTAATTTGGAGTGCCCAGTAACAGTGTAGCCAAATGAGGCAATTCAGAGCATACGCAAATCAGAGGCACACAGTCCAAGGAAATTGACATGTTGCCTGTCTGCAGAAATTAGAGTCTCCAGGGCATCCCTCAGATTAATTTTACATAGTAACATCAATGCCTTATGAAAATCAAATGATGTAAAAACTCTCAGAGCAACATTTTGGAATCAACTGCCCATTTTGGCTGATAATGAGATCAAACTTGACAAAATACCCTCAGATTAATTTTACATAGTAACATCAATGCCTTATGAAAATCAAATGATGTAAAAACTCTCAGAGCAACATTTTGGAATCAACTGCCCATTTTGACTGATAATGAGATCAAACTTGACAAAATTCTCTTCTGTGACCTATTCTACATGCATCTGCACAGAATCAATAAGCAAAATTGGAGAACATTTGGGCCAGAAGAATTCATCCATATTCCTCTTCATTCATAGAGGAACACAGCATGGTGTGCAATGAGCAGGAGGTGAAATTATGGGCCTTACTTTTTTGAGATCCTAAAAACAGAGGGGGCCATATCTCTTAATGCTGACAGATGTACATGTTGTCTACATTCTTTGGGTTTCATGTGAGGACTGTGAAAGGAGCATGGTTCCAACAAAATGGTGCCACAGCTCACACATTAACAATGATGACTTGGCTCAAGGAACACTTTCCCAACGATCTCATCCATCACTCCCAACCATATAAAAATTAGACTTTCCATGGCTAACAAGGATGCCAGACTTGTCAACTTTTGTTTTTTTTTTTTTTTGCAAGGCTAATTAAAGATGCTGTTTTTCATGAGGCCCCATGTAAAATTCCTGATCTGAAGGACAGGAGGTTTCCTCAAGTCATTACCAGCATTATACAGGAAACTGCAGACAGCAGTCCTAAATTTCAATGTCAGAATCAGACTTAGGACTAATTTGAATGGGTGCCATTTTGAATGAGTGTTCTGACCCAGAAAAACCTTACTGAGGTTGTTTATCATTAACATATCATTTAGATGTTGAAATCTTTAACAGAACAAAAGTTATGCAGCACTGAAACAAGCAAATTTTTTGGTCCACCCCATATATCAATAGGGCAGAAATAGATACTAACCATTCAGAAGAGACAACTCTCCTGTCAGTGGGGCTAGATATATTCAAATGATTCTGCAACAGCAAGTAGGAGCCCAGCACTGTCTCTGACTTCTCTTATAAACAGGCTCTACTTTTTATATGAAGTGCTTGACATTGCAAGCAACCCTTCACCAATACGAAGCTTCAAATAGTCAGTGTATGCCACTGGGTGATGGGGGTGGGTAACACCAAAATGGATGCAAAAGAAAGTTCAATAATTTTCTGCAACACTATCACAGAGTGGCCAAAATCCTGGAGAAAGCAATTCCAAGTCCAAGAACAGTCTGACCAAGGCCTAAAATGAGAGCATAGAAAGGCTCCAGTGGATATGCAGATGCCCTATAAACAAAAGCAATAGCAGCACTTGATACTGCACCATAGAGAACAGGTGTGAGAAGTCCAGCAAGAAGGAAAACTGGTGTGACACAACGTGCTTTTGGATGCTTCCACAGCAATGCCACAGAAGCTAGTCCAGCACCAAGATGAACGAAGATAGAGGAAAACAGTGTCCACATGTAAAGATGGAACCATATCTCAGCAAATGTGTTCAATGGATCTGATGCATACACTCCAATGACACTAAACACAGAGTCCAGTTCTGATGTCTCAAATTCCTTCTCAATCATTTCGTCTACTCAGTTCTCAATTCCATTTGGGGCAAGCACTTTCAGGTCCCCAAAAATCTGCCAAGAATGGAAAAAGATTGAACACATCAAAAGCTGCAGATCAAATTCAGGAACAAGTAATAACTGACATGTTCTAACACAAGGACTCTGGGCTTATGTCAGAAGTAACTTCAGCATGGATAAAGAGTAACATAATGATTACAGTTTCCAGCAAAGATAATTTGTCAGATTAAATTTTCATCACATAAATAAATAGTTTTCTCATTAAGACCTTTAAATAGAAAAAAAACACCTTTTTACTGACTTATTATTGTATTTATTGGCTGAATCAGATGAAATGAAGACCCAAGTCAACTTGAGGAGGAAGGTCTGATGATACTGAACAAGTATAAAATTGTTGTATAAAATGATGACCAAAGAAAAGTTTATCATTTTCATCTGTCAATTTTTGTGAATGGAATGAAACTTGCTTCCATTTACAGAAGCCTCTCTGGAGAGTGATACAGAGAAGCAAGAACTAGAAAAGGTGAGCATTTTAAAAAGATCACAGCATTAAGCAATAGTTTTCCATCCTTTCATGGCAGAAAGAAAAAAAAAACTGAATAAAATCAGTTCTAGATTGAACTATAAGGCAAGTTTACTTCATGCCAAATGAAAAACTTAAATCTTTGAATACTTTTACCTCTATGCATGTAACTTTAATGTCTGTGCGCGATAACCAGAATGATTGTGGATGGTATCATGTGAGTAGCATGTGATACAGGTCAATCGAAGAACAATAGATGTTTCTGTCAGAGCAGTAAAGTCAAATGTACCAGTGGACAGATCAACTGCAAATGGAATCAAGGAGAATCAAGGAGAGCCAAGGTCACTATTGCCTGATGACCTTGATTCCATTTGCAGTTAACAGAGGTCATATGAATCATGTGAACAATACAAATGTGACTGAAACTCATGGCTAAGAAAATCAGGGTGCTAAGGGATTGATTTAATTCTGAGTGGAATTCCTGCCAAGCAAGAAAGAAACGATGGACTTGATGGACACAGATTTTGAAGACTTTCAATTTCTTAGAAGCACCATAAAAAAGGCACTGAGCAAAAAAACAACTGGAGTACTGAAGGAACAAGTGACAATAGCAGACAGAAGTCGGAAATCTGCAGGAATACCGAAAGGAAAACATTCCAGTTCAAACTAAGCAAGACTTGTCAAGTTGTGCAAATCATAGCAGAAGTATCAGTGTCTGTAACCTGAAAACGATGATGAATACTATCAGAATTTTTTCCATGAATCTACAAAGGACTGGACATTTATAGCAACAGAGGTTGAGGTGATGAAGTGCTATGAGGAATAAGGCATATTCCTTTTGGAAAATGGACTGATGCCAAGCAAATTCCTGTGGTTACTATGAAAATATCAAGTTTTAATTCTCTCATTAAAAATTAACGGCTAGCAGACGCAATGGCCTGGGCGGGGCGCGTAACATGGCTGCTCCAGGATGCCCACATAGAGCATTATCATTATATTAACACATTAATATTACACCTTCATACCTCAACTCTCTCAGCTGAAACACATATCACTGTAACCTATTCCTAAAGTACTTTCATACCATATATCTCTAGCGCCATTCTAGGGGTGGTCCACTTCGGAAGTCTTCCCATCAAATAACATGGGTTAGGTCAATACATGCACTAGATGATTAAAAAGCAGCAATATAAGGAATAACTCCATTCAAATGCATCATAGCAATCTCACGTGTTCATGAGGGAAATTGGCACAACCTGCATGAAAAAATGCCCAGTCAGTCCAACACCTGTCTGCATGCTCTAGGCCAGTGGTGCATAACCTTTTCCTCCTAGAGGGCCTAATTGAGATTCCTGTGCGTGTTTGAGGGGTTCAAGGGCCGCAGACCCTTGAACATGAGCGCATGTGAATATGGATCTTAGGAGACTGTAGGCATCTAAGGTGCTGCAAAAAAGGTCTCCACAGGCCACATGCGGCCTGCAGGTTGTGCATCACAACTCTAGGCCATGTCTATATTGGTATTGTATTGAACTCCAGCATTATTACATCCCATTGGTGGTCAAAGTTGTGGATTTAATGGATATGAAACCTGTCTTAAAGGTATCACAATAGGAATAAATATTTAAGAAACTGGTGGTGTTTGACTTAGGGATCATAGGCCATTTGATTCAGCAAGGTCTTTTTTTTTCCCTGTGTACATGCTATTTTTGACAACCTGGATGCATATGTCCAAAATTTTTCTTGTTTCATCTGATATTTTGTCCAGAACATGAGCATCTTTCACCTGAAAATTGGGTCATTAAATTCTTATCCTTTCTGGGTTGTTTCTGTGTAACACTGTTGCAGAAAATAATCTGCCTTATCTAATCCTTTTTCTCATAAGGGCTGCTGTACACCTACTATATGGCTTCACCAGAAGTCAATGTGTTGCTAATGCATATGGCTACCTAACACACCTTGCTTCATTAAAATACCAGTAACTCTTTTGAGGTTAAAGTGCTTTAAAGGGAGTCAACACTTACCTCACCCTGTAGATGAGTAAGAACTAAGTTGGACCTTCAAAATGAAGGAAACAAACCAGACTTTGATGAATACATATGGAAATAAATGATAAAATTGACAGATTCAATGATTGTCAAAGCTGGTTGGAAACAACTTATGAATGATTTGGATACACTGCCTGCTGCATATGTGTTTTTAAGCAATCAACACTCACATGTTGATTAGTTAAAAAATCAATTAAACTTGCTTCTTGCTAAATGGCTAAGGTGTATAAGATGGAGACATTTTTACACAAATATTTTAGAGCACAAACCTGTAAAACAGGAAGAGGGCATTACTTTGTATTCAAATGGGCATAATATAAGTTTGAAATTATTCATAGTGTAAGTTGCCACTCTTTACTTGAAAAACGGGTGCTATTTCATGGGGCATATATGCTCTTGCTCAGACTTAACTTCTGATGACTTAAGCTTGCAGAGATGTCATATTGTATGAAAATTTCAGTTCAATGAGATCCTAAATTATGCTGGTTTCCTCAGGATTTGACACTATTTTAGAAATCATAGTCAACAGGTTCTGGTTCCTTAAAAAAAAATTCAATCTGTGGCATCATCAGCACATCGTTTTGCAGAATTGAACTTCAGGCTCTAATATAGATACTACATTGTTCTGATCATCAAGTGCGGTTTTATTCTCAGAACTAGATCTTTGACAAATTGGCTGGGCAATGGTAGAAGTCAACCACTCTGAAATTACTTACCATTTTGTAAGTGCTATTCCCATGTGCTGAAAAAGTACTTTAGGTGCATGTAGAACAAACATTTTAGTAGACTGTCTTAGAACAATTCTGTACAACTTTCATGCGCTAATGCTTCTTCAAAAATAAACCTGCTTTACACTTCATGTTAGCGCAAACTTGGGGCAATACCTTGGGCAGCACTAACCAGCCTGGATTGATCTACATGAATTGCATTCCTGGATGTACTAACCGGTCATTCCCCTAAAGCCCAAAGTTTAAATAGGCATAAGCCTAGAAAAGGAAGAGAGGAATACTCGTATTCGTACTTTTCGACCTGATCTTTGTGTGACCCGGTAGTCGAACCCAGAGCTTGAAGCTGTTCCCTCACACTGCTCAGCGCCATCTTCGACTCGCACTTCTCTATTAGGGTTGTCGGATATGTCACCTATTTACGATTGAAATGGCATTGATTATTCAGGGAATGCTATGAAATTTTAAGCGCAATATGCAGTAAAAAAAATCGATATTCAACTGTTATCCCCCATGTATTACATAAAAATGGCCAGCCTTCTCTTGAATGAAAGCCTTTGCGGCTCTGCACGACAGCCCAAATTACTCTGCATGGCAGCTTAATTACGTAAGGACGTACCCCTTCAGCACGTTGTGGCGTGATTCGCACTCCGGTTGTGAATGCAAAAATGTGGTTCTTAAATCTCTTTGCTCACTAAACTTGCAAGGAGGCCAGCCAGTTCAGCAGTGTTGCGTTGTCATTTTCTCGCTGTACTTCTTTGCGAGTAGTTACAGGTTCTTCGAGGACTCCTCGCTTGATTCTGTATCTTTGGACCTCATCATGGACAATGAGAACAAGACTCACTTCCCATTCTCTTTCGGGAGGATAGGAAGCGCAGATGCTTCAGGAGCAAGTAAGGCTTTGATAATTGGCATGGTTTCTAATGACTTCATCCTTTATGTAGCTTCTGGCAGCCTTTGACATTATTTAGCCATTGAAATTTTGGAGCAGGGGTTTCGAGCAGTAGCACCTGCTCTTAAGTTTCTTCTGATAAGATTGAAGCCAAATCGGATTCTGCCCAATAAATTCTCTCTGTCTATGTTGCACTTGTAAAATAAGGAGGTAATTTTTATTCTATGGAAGTAATTGTATTTTTTTTTAGTTGTACCCATTGGTTTTGATTTCATTTGGTCAAGGTCTCTGAAGATAGAAATAGGGCGTTAAATATTATCTCTAATTTATGGTTGAGTCATATATAATTCATGGATGTATTTCCTATAAATGTGGTGATATCCCCAATGCATTCCATGTTGATTCATTTGAATCATTGAATGGTATCTTCCTTGATGCGGTTCTGGTTCTGTGCTTCTCAGTTTTTTTTAACAGTAAGGTGGAGATGTCATTTTAAAGTACAATATGTTTCATTCCCAGAGTGCAAGTAACAGGAGGAAGGAGGATAAGGATATGTTAGCTGTAGCTATGTTAAGGAAGGGAATTGTTATAACATCGCTCTATGGATCATTTGGGGTACTTTGTGCCATGACAAACTCTACAGTAGTGGCAATTATTGTAATTGTTAGGCCTAGAAGGCCAGTGATCTGGCTTAATGAAAATTGGTCCATTAGAGGCCTGTCATTCCAGCTATTCAAACTAGACTGACTGGTAGTATATGTACAGATATATAGGCTTTCATCTTTTGGGTTCTTTTCAGGCTCCAGACCTTCCTATTGCACAATGTTCATATGAAAGTATGCCATTTCTTACTTTGGTTTTTTATGGAAGAACTATAGTTTGAGCTTGAAACCTGAGAAAAGCCTGGAAGATGACAATCTTTTTTGATGGATATTTCAAGGATTTGAAGTCTTTAGCCAGGAAGAAAGTGTTTGAGATCATCCTGTATTTGTGATAAATTAGCTTATCACTTCAATATATCACTCAGCCCTAGTCATGCTTTCAGCATGGTTCTCCATGAACTTTCCTTTTTGTCTATGGAAATAGTTCATATATAGAATGCCCATCCCAAAGTGTGCATTGAGGCAGATACAGTTTACCCTATGTTATTGCATTATTTCTCATCTCTCTTAGATTTAGAGTTTAAGAATTTTGGGTATTAATATGTTATATGCACCACCTTGGAGTTCTCAACACCCATAAACCCCTTAGTGATACCTTTTTCAACCCTCTATCTAGAAAATAATAAGAAATGTAACTGATTTTTTAAATACTCTGAGCCTTCATCTATAATCTAGCTTCTTTTTAATTCTTTTAACTCGGCTGTGCTGCTGACATTGAACTGCTTCATTGTCAAACCACATTTTGAATGTATGAGTGTCCTTCACTTATAACCTCATTTCAAAACTGAAAAACTGCTACTTATTGCTACCAAAATGATGACTAGCACATTGACAGCAATTGAAACTTATACAGCATGTTCAATATCATTGCAGAAAATCAATTGATAGCTCAGGAGTCATGATCATGGATTATTTCATATTTCAGTTACCAGCAACCCAAATCTGGCTCCTCTTTCCCCATACTTGAATGTGGATCCAACCTACATTGGAAGGGGGCAGCCAGAATTCATCTTTCCTGAGGGAGCCAGCCATAGAAGAGGACGTTTTGAACTAGCCTTTAGTCAGATTGGTGGATCAGTGATGGTTGGAGCCAGTCTAGGTGGTGTGAATGGTCTTTACAAGGGGTTCAGGGATACTTCACTTGCAGGACACCAAGGCAGTGTGAGAAGGACTCAGTGAGGACCATTTTATTTAATTGACCACTTTACTTTTGACATGAATATAAATAATGTTTTTTATGCCCCTAGAATCTTGAATTATGTAATGAAGAGAGGTTCTGCCACAGCCAACACCCTGGGTGTTGTTGCTGTTATGTATAGCAGTTTTGGAGTTCTGCTTTCTTGGCTGAGGGGAGTAGATGATGAACTGAACACTATCACATCAGGAACTGTGACAGGACTCCTGTATAAGTCATCTGGTGAGTTTTTCATTGGTCAAGAATGCTTAGGTTTGATCTGAAAGTGATTGAAACAGTATCTGATTTTGAATGTTCTGTTGGCCAGTCACCTTAGACATGGTCTTCCCAGAAGTTTCATGAAGTTGAGTGTTTATCTGTGGTGCTGGAGACAGGTGTTTGTTTCAGCCCTCATTGTTCTTGACTCTCACTCTGCATCTACTGCAATGTGTCATGAACCCCTTCCCCCAATGGCTAAATCTATCTTTCTTCCTGTTCCTGCCAAAAACAAATTAACCTTTATTGGATAGATTTAAATCCCCTGTGTAAGTGTGGACAACCAGATATTTTCTATAAAGCTTGTAAACACTTGCTGAGTAGTGCAACTGGTCTAAAAATAAACAGTTGACCTTGAAGCAATTATTCTCTTAATATCAGACCAGTTTTCAAAAAGTTGAGATACAGCATTTGTATAGTCCATCTGTTTGAATCACAGGTCGAAAGAGATAAGCAAAAGAAGACATTAGCATGTCAGGTGGCACTAGGACCAAAGGGGAAACTCTATGATTAATGAGAGGAGAGGAGGAGTGAAGAAGGAAACCAGTGGTGGAGCTTCCTCTACTTTCAACCCTCTACTACAGTGGTTCTCAACCTGGGAGGTGTCACCCCCCTGAATGCATGAAGGTTCAATGGGAGTAAAAGGAAGGTTGAGAACCACTGCTCTACTACCCAAAAGTCTAAAAATACCTTTCCTCATACATTCATTGATCTCCTTTCCCCCTCAAAAAAGGGGCAGAGTTGCCCTTGGGTTTGGGGGTGGCCGATTTGATTGACGGTTCCCACTTCTCACCCTCATTAGGCTGCTGCTACATAGATCCGACTACCTGCAATTCAAATGGATGCACTATACCTTTAGGCCATGGAAAAATTCATTCTGTGGTACAGCAGTTATGCCATTCATCCGATAAAGGCTAAGAACCCCCCCCCCCCTCCCCTGCTACACTTTCATTATCACTTTTCTTTTGGGAGCCTTTCCAATAATATCTTAATGGTGCTATGCCACTGGCCATAGGTGCAACCTATTCTTGTCTTTAGTCAACTTTACTGAGTGTCTTATTGTGGATTTTAGACAACAAAGCTTTCGTAAGAGAGAGAGGTGGCCTTTGATAGATGATGGCTACAAGAACAGCCTATGAGAGAATTTCCAATCTCATTTTTTATGTTTCAACCAAGTTTGAATGGGATTCCACTTTCATGGAAGATGAATATAAGTAGCATAAAATGAGTATCTCTTCCATTCAAATGTGTTCCCTCTTGTGTGATCTTCCATAATGGTGAACATTGGTGTAATTTTCTCTTTGCAAAATGTAGATTCTTACAAGTGGGAAGGTCATGAGGACCTCTTTTGCTGTCACAGTTTCACACTCAATTCTTGCAATTTTTTCATCATAAATCCTTCAAGGTCCAGTCACCAAGACCCATCTCATTCCCCTCTCTCTTTCCAAAATTTATTGAAGGTTGACAAATGACAGGTAGTTTCACTAAATGTTATTCTGTTTTGCTCCCCCTGAGTTGAATCTGTTCCATCTGATACTAATCAGTCTCAACATAGGATATACATGCATTATGAGAGATTTGCCTGGAAGACAAATCCATAAATTCTCAAACTGGCAATTTCTATGTTTTGGTTTCTGACTTAGTTTTTGCTCTTTCATGAAAGCAAGCAGATGATAATGAACATTTGTGGAATATTTTTTACATGTGAGTTGTTTGCCTAAGTATGATATTAGCAAAAGTGGCTGACATTCTTGCCAATATTTTGGTATATCTTGTTCCCTAATAGCAGAGATATCCATCAATAATGATTTGCTGATGTTGGGTCTGTCATAGCTGGACTAAGGAGATGTGCAATGGGTGGAGTTCTTGGCTTTGGCATCTCAGCAGCCTATTGTGCATGGACATCCCGAGAGCGTCTCAAGACAATCATTCATTGATAGTCCCAGTTCTAGTCTACATGTGTTGGTATTTGTTTTTTTTGTAATAAAAAAAAAAATTTATGCTGTCATTCAATCATAAAATGCACTAAATTATAAACGATTAAATTTTAAATTATTAAAAGAATCATATACATGGCTGTTAATTTGATTATTGACTGATTAATTGCCAGTAGTTTCTTCATTGTGAGAATCCACAGACAATTGTGTTATTTCAAAATTACTGCACTCAGGTGAGCCATTGACTAACTCCCAGTAATGTTTCAATAAGACCTGGAGCAGTGGTTCTCAACCTGGGAGGTGTCACCTCCCCGAATGCATGAAGGTTCAATGGGAGTAAAAGGATGGTTACCTCATTACTTCATTGATATTTTCAACGGACTTACTTCAAAAATGAAATCGTTTTAAAGTTTTTAATCAAATATCACTGCAGTGTTTTTCACTTGAGTTAGACACATGCATGGGACGTTCCTCATGCATTAGTGTCGAAGTCAGGTGAAAAAGTGTCAAACCAAAGTTAAAAATACTTTAATTCTATGTTAAGGATACCCTGAAAGCTGTGGGTCCAAGCACTTAATTATCGTGGACAAATTACTCAGTCGCAATCGTTAGCGCCATGGGCTCTGCTACCTGTTTCTTTTGGCCATCTCTTTAAGACGGTAAGAACAAGAGAAGATGATCGAGAGAACATAAGTTCATTTCTTCTCTTGTTTCCACGCCTTGCAGTCAGACTCAGGCACGGAGGGTTTTTTTTCCGATCTATTGATGCTTCGTCACGTCGGCGTCAAGGTCACATCTCTGCAGTTCCAATAATAATAGAACTACCGCTGAGCGCTGACCTGCCGCTTTCAATTCCTACTCGTGGGGGGGATACTGTAGACCGATCAGCTTAGTAGATCCCCCTTCCGACTACATTACAGAAGTTTCACTACACGCCGAAGACTTTTTATTGAGGTTTATCAGGATTCAAGTGCTAATTCTTCGCTGAATGCATTCAAACTTCGCTGGTGGACCGTGATGACGATCTTTGCCTATTCCACAACCAGGAATGTACAAAATTATTTTTTTATGAATAGGGATTAGAGTCCTATGAAGCGACCTCAGTATGCATCAGTTGTCTGCGAATTTCTGTCTAGTTTTTGTTTCTGATTGAATTTGTTGATGTTCTTGCTTCAGGGGATAACAATTTTTCCTGTTGCAGAAGTGGAAAGAAAACTTTAGTCTGAGTTACATAGGGCTAATTTATAAAAGGAGTCCCCAATCAACGTCCTTGGGAGACTCCAGTCCCACTGAAAAAAATTGCAGCTGTCAAACATGAAAAAAAGATTTGCTGAATCCTAGGCTCTGTCATGTTGACCAAAGGAAACGTGCCGTGAGGCTATTTTCCGCCACAGGACTATTTTTAAGTGCAATGAAGACTCAACTCCTTCAATCTTTCCCGTAGCATGAAGGCTGTGAATCCAGAGACCGCATTTAGCTGAGGACGTCTCTCATGTCCACCCGATAGGATAAAGATATCAGATGATGATGTAAATGAGGTGGGGGTTCCTAATCGTTCAGAAACATTTTCTCTGAGCTTTGAGCTTTCGTTATTGCTTCCTGCTCGGCAGGCAACCCGTCGAGATCATCCGTGGAATGAACGCTTCGAATGTCTCCAGAACTTTATTAAACGTGACGGGTAGAGGAAAGAAATGAATCTTGCACTAATGCTCAAGGTTCCTGTCACACGGCACATGCAATTCCCCAGTACCGTGGGATGCGCATGGAGCACATGAAGTTAAATGCGATTGAGAAATGCGGATGGCCAGGCTTTTTCCGTTTTCCTCCAGTCATCTCCCCTTCTCGACTCGTTCGAACGCAAGGCAGGCGATGCTTCTCCGAGGACGCAGCGACGGGGATGGCAATCGATGGAAGTCCTCCCACGGTCCGGTACTCGGGCTTCCTTTCCGCATCCCAGCATCCTCATCCCTTTCATCCTCTTTCATCATTCGTCTCTCGTGTCGACTCGAAAAGGGCTTTGCAAGATTCGAATTTCTAGCAAGATCGTGCTGACATTCACGATCAACTGCATATTTATGACTTACGGGCTCGCAAAGTTGCCCTAAAGTCACAAAATACAAAGGTCTTGTGGGGAAAGGGCGGAGCGTCCAATTTCGTAATGCCAAAAGTATGGAGGGTCCAAAATTGTCGCTGAGTCCCAGGTGAAACTTGTTTGGCAAAAGCATAAGGAAGAAAGAGCGTTACATCTTGGTCAAATTTTGTTCAGTGATGGATCAAATCACGTAGCTGGAAAAAAAAAACATCGTATGCATATGAAAAAAATTTAAAAAAGAAATTCCCAGGATCGGAACTAAGTTGTGACCGGTCACTAAGGAGTGGGTCTTTATGCAAATGCATACTTTCTTATGCGACCTTGTTGCAGCGTGCAATGCATATAGGACCATGTATTATTGGTAGCGGAAGCGATTGATTCCATTTTAAAAACGCATAAAATGCATATTTTTAAGTTTTTCTCGAAATGAGCTTATTTCATCTATTTTCTGCCAACAAATTCTCTTCTCTAGAAGACCCGAGCACTCAGCAACACTGTAAATCCTCCCAACAGTGACGTTGACCGCGACGAGAGGAGAACCCCGCCCAGCAGGCTCCTCCCGTCATCCCTTCGCTCTGCGTGGGAAGGGGAAGCCCGGCGGTATGAAATGTGCGCCGTCAGTACCTTCTTCCTAATTCATTCTGGCTAATGGAAAGCATATTTTTGCATATCATTCCACTTCCATGCATGTTTCATGTACATATTGGCATTTTAGGCGCATAAAAGTCCGCTTCCGACCCATCACTCAGCATCGAATCACCTCGAAAAAAAAAATACTGGAATTCCCTGGAATTGGGCGACACCTAATGACTGCTTTTCAAACTATTGGTAGTTTTGTAGGACCATAGATGCAGCCGATGGTTCGTTTATTTATTTGAGGATGTACGATGGGCGTTCAGAAAGTTTTGGCGACAGATTCTTATATTCCGATCGGCAAAAGCTGTAAATTTCATTCTAGCACGATCACTTGCGATACTCTCCCTCGTCATCGAGTCGCGTCCTTGTCAGCGACTTAATTGCTTAAGTGTCCCCAGCACTTAGGCTGAGGCACATTTCAAAGTTCTGAATTTGACGCCACGGACTGATTCCTGAGTGTGAAAATTTTATCCCTGACAATCTTCGATTTGAAAACTTGAGCTGCACAAGAAGTGTGGAATGCCAGAAGGCAAATGGCTTCAGTGCATGGTTTGCAGAAACGGAACATCTCGAGGAATCGGGTCTCCGTAATTCAAGACTAAAGAGTACATCACAGTCCGAGTGTCAGGGATTCTTCAATAAGTCGTTGATATGTACGCAATATCGTGTGTTCCTAGGGGTGTGTATTACTCGCCGATAGAAAATAAAATATTTGCTTTCTAAATTGAACACCATTCGCAAAACCCATTTTGAAGGGAGAGCAACCAGTCCGTCGGACTTTCCCCAGTTCGCTTTTAACACGAACAAGTCGAGAAAAACACGGCCTGGATGGGCCAGGGGATTCCTCCCCGTACTTTTGGGGAAAGGCGGAGCTTTTTCTCCTCGAGTTCACTTGGGTGCCGGCGAGATAACTCTGTTTCAAAGATGTATCTAAGATCCTCCGCACACCTAAGGAAGTACGTGAGAACAAAACCAGCTACGACGGTCGGGAATTCCAGCTATTTTCGCTCTGAGGAGCAACCTTAGAGGTCCAGGCTCTAAGGAGCCTGGACCGGACCCAGGGGGTTTTTACTGGACGCGTCCATCGGTCTCGTGCTATTTTAACGTGCCATCCCGGCTGGAAACAGCTATAGTTTCCAGCTTGATTCCAGTCGGAAATTCGGACCCATTCCAACTGGGTAGCAGCTGGAAAGTAGTCCGATTCTGATTGGTTCCTAGTTGCAATATCACTTGCTTGAATGAGAATCTTTTTGTTGAACATTTTTGTCGGAGGTTCATCTACAGAAACAGATGAATTTCAGTTGTAAATTCAGCTGTATTCCAGCTGTTGGGTCCTCTGTATGAAATTCTAACTGGAAATTTTCCAACTGGAAATAGCTATTAAAACCAGCTGCATTCCAGTTGGAAAATTCCAGCTATAAACTAACCCGGCATCTACTATTTTCCAGGGTTCCAGATCACTTCTGCGCCACGTCTTCGACTGGACGCTTCTTTGAAAGGTTTTCGTCGAAACGTCCAGTCGAAGTAGTGTCTTTTGAAGAAGTGACCTGGAACCATTTTCCAGCTCTTTGCCAGCTGGAAATGGTCCGAATTTACAGATTTAGTACAGCTGGAATATTCCAGTTGGGATTTTAAACTGAGATGATACACTTCCTCGAGACCGCAAGGTTCTTGACGATACTGGAAATGCTCGATATTTAACTTGGAGATTCTGACGTGTCCAGCGAGGAATGGGAACGAGCTGCGGTTCGTATCCTTAGGGCTTAGGGCGTCTCGGCAGACGACATTTTCGTGTCGCGATCTTCCTTTTAAGGCGTAAGGCACCAGTTTCATATTTTAAGATTCATCGAGGAATTCAGCTATTTCCGACCCTGGAGACTCACGTTCTCGGCTGCACGAGTGATCCAAACGTCGACGTCTTTCCTTCGGCCTCTGTCTGCTTCCTCCCGTTCTCTCGACCGAACGCGGTCGAGTAATGGTCGGGAAGCCCCGAGGCCGCGGCGGCTGGGGAAAGGCCGATTCACCCGTAACTCCTATTTGGCCGTTTTCAGTACCAGACGCGTTGCTCTATGCCGAATTTCAACTTATTTTGCTCGTTTCTGTATTTCATACTTTAAAACGGAACAAAGAAAAAAGTCCTCGGCAACAATTGTGGATAAGCCGCCTGTTGCCTAGTGATCGCCATTGCGAGAGCAAAAGATATCCACTTCCTCTTTACTACCCGAGAGCCGAGCAAGTAGTTTCAGGTCTTGGGTGAGCAGAAAGCTCCGAGCCCTTTCCTGCTACTGCGGGCAACAACAAGAAATTGAAGAGGAGATCCCTCGCTTGCTTGGTGGGTCACCGTCCTTTTTCTCTCGTCCTCGGGATGTTTCCGCGACTCGGGATTTTGGGGCGGTTGGTCGAAATTCCAAGTCGTATGGCGGTTTCTGACTCGAAGGTCCCAGGGACCAGACATGAAACTTCGTTTAGGGTATGTTTGCTCGGAGAAAAAAATGTAGGCTCTGAGAGCGTTTCGGCACGGAAAGCGAATGACGACTCCGAATTCCATTCCTTTTATTCCGTGCCTCGTTGTCAGTTGAAAGGAATTATTGAGATTCGCTGGAACCTCTGGATCCCCCTCGACCTTTGCCTCAGCAGACTCCTTCGATTCCACACTTTCAAGGACATTCAGTTTATGAATTTCATGTTCTTGCCGGGATCAACTGTGCTGGACTAGTACTTGCTGGACTAGTACTTGCTGGACTAGTACTTGCCGGACTAGTACTTATCCCTTCAGCGGAGCAATGATAAATGTGGATTAACGAGGGTGCTGAAGGGCTGAAGAGAGATACTGAAGGTGCACCTAATTGAAGTATACTGCGACTCGTGTGCACCTGTGACCGAGCTGACACGGTCGAAGCCACGACTGGGAAGCAAAATCCAGTATAAGGGTGTGATGGCTTGAGGCAGCGACGTGTCTCCGTTTCGCCGGAGTCCAGACGAAGGAAGGCAGACGGGGGTGGGGGAGGAGGACTTCGACTACGCGAGACTTTTCAAGGTCACGGGACTGTGGTTCTTTCAATTCGCTTTTCGATGTGTGAGGCTTCTCTATCTTCCGGACTGACTTCGTTGTGTTCGCTGTGGCGATCGTCGCATCTTGGACGATCTCGGATCATGGATGCCGGATCTATCGCAGAGTGTCCCAATGGACTTTCGAGATCAAACCCGTCGGTTTTTCAGTCGAATTAGTGCTTTGTGCCGGGTCGAGAGGTTCTCCGTCAAATATGGCTTCCTCCACTCGCCTTTCTCCTTCGTGAAGAAAATGGACTCAAAAAGTTGCCGTTTTTCCATCTGTACGGTCATCGTCTAGAGGCCACGATGATGAGTGATGGACGTAAAGGAGATACTGATTCTCCTTTTGTCTCCTCTTTCATCGCTTCATCCACTTTCAATCGAAGATGGACTTAATCCCCGATGGACATAATCTCTGATGGACATAATCTCTGATGGACTTCATCCCTGATAAATATCATCCCCGATGAACCCCATCCCAGATGGACTTCATCCCAGAAGGACATCATCCCAGGTGGACATCGCTCTCAAACTGCTCCCAAGTCGATATTTCCTTCCAGTCGCGCAAGAACAAGTGAGTTTGTTCACGTTTGTTCTTTTATTTTTATTTTTAAAATTATATTTATCCTGTTCGAGCCATTGTGAATGGCATTGAAACCGAAAGATTAGGAGGGAAAGGAGACTGCCTTAGCAAACCAAAAGCTGGATATTAATAGTTTTCGCTTGTTGCACTCGTCTTATCGGCTGATCCTGTTCACTCTCCTGTGATTCCATCTCAAGTCGTCTGGAAAGTTGTGAGGGATCATTTACGGATCCGCATGCGATTTGGCACACGCGATGTCCGAGGAACGAACCGCTGCCAATTTGTTGTGCGAATGCGCTTTGGGTTCCCGAGATATGGGATTGGGAAGTTATTTGCTCTTTGTCATACTAGTGTCAAAAAAAAAATCGTGCCGAGGAATAATTTAAAACTTCCCCGTCATTTTTATGGCATTTTGAGAGCAGCACCAAAATTGAAAATAGTAATATAGAGCACAAACTGAATGTTGCAGACTTATGTGAAGCAACGTGGTATACCAGCGACGGGACTCATAACGAGACAAAATTATGGCACGAAAATAATTGCCAGCCAGCAGTTACCATGGCAACAACGTCCTTAGCCGACTCGTGCTCTCGTTGTCGGTTGTGGGCGCGGGAAAGCATTCGGTAGAGTGCCATTCTTATCGCCGGAATTCGGCTTGGAATGACTTTTTGGACTTCTGACCCAATAAGTCGCCTTTCCAGTTCAAGACAATCCCAAATGAAAAATTCTCAAAGCGTTTCTTTTCAAAATTTACAACTGCTTCTTTCCAACTTTTTTTCTTTACAACTGCTTTAATGACACGACCAGCCAGATAATTATATAGTGATGTATAATAAAACTATGTGTACACTTGAAACTGACCTATATGTTAGCAGGAATATACGAAAAAACGCCCACTGAAGAAATGCCCACAGACAAAACGCCAACAAAAGAAAAAATGTCCACGGAAAAACGTCCATACCTGCAAAGTACGAAAAAATGCCCACGTGAATATTTTTCTGGTTTTTATTTATTTTTTATTCTGCAAAAAAGCATCTCATTTATGGCATTGCCATAAAGAACTGCGTTGATTTTGCAGAGTTCGTTTGATGGATGCCTCTGATGGCAAAGCGCACGAGCATCGCCATCCAAATGCATCATGGCTTGCCAGTAGATAACACCTGACTTGTCACACGTCTTGGCTGCTCGTTGCTTCATGGAGACGACATTTGTTGATCTTGATAGCTGTCGTGTCCGGAGCATGGTTATGTGCTGCTCCTGGACAGAAATTGGTGCAGTCGGCGTCCGTGAACAAAATTCCCCCACAAGATGGGACCGTAGGGCACAGCGCCACCGGATTTTGTCATTCTTCTGGGAGTGCTTCACATGCATGAAGCCTTCGAATATAATTTTCCGTCCGCCTTTCTGGTTCGAGATGAACTCCATGGTTACTTGAAGTGAAATGAATAAGATTAAGACACCGTATTTATATATCATCCGTTTGAAGATACTTCGAACAATGGCATCATCATCTCCTCCTCATACACAGGGGGTAGGAGGAAATTGTCAATCAAGAGTTGTCAGTGTCTTGTCTAAAACAATGTTCAAAGATGTTTTTCATTTGATCATCTGTATGGAGCTTATCTTTCCGCCTTCCTCGGGATCAATACGCCCCTACCTCCAAGATAATTGTAGGCAACTGGACCTTCTCATGTCAAACGTGGCATGCCACACTTCAATTACTCCATTGCTATTGAAATCGGTCCAAAGGACAGGCGAATTAGCAGCAAAATTCCACGCACCAGATCTTATCTCAAGTGACTTTTTTCTCACGTTTTCCTTAGCATTCCCGTAAAGAATACTCCTTTCGTTGATCCAACGTTAAAGCGTTCTGGAATCTTGGGAATTTTCTTCATATTCATGTTTTATTATGTCGGCATAGAGGGACAGGCACTATCCTTGAATGCCGACGCAAAAAAATCATTTTTCTTTGCATTCTCCTCCCCCCCTCATCTGACACATCCGGCAAGATTTCTTCGGCGAAGTGTATAAAAGGGAGTGATCTTGGATAAACAACGTGGCTGAGGAAGAATCTTGTAGACTTGTAGACTCATACATGCAATGCAACCTTGCACACCCGAAAAAAAACCTTCAGGTTGCATTATAACTCTTCACATATAAGAGGACAAGCTCATCAGGCGTGCTATTACAGTTTTACATTTCATCGACACAGCGACAAAACTATATGCACGAGGCAAGCCAAAGCCAAAGGGGGGGAAAAAAGGCAGATTTCTCGGTGATGTGTCATTCGCTCATATTGATATCTCAACAATCTCATTCGTTGATATCTCAACAACATCGCACATTTGAGAAAAATATCGACTAAGGAAAGTAAGCAAACGGTTCCATATAACGTTAAATCTTTACAGTCATCAAAATGTAACTGAAATTAGTCATTTGGTCGGCATTCCTGGGGGCTTAGGTCAAGGATGGGGAACGACTAAGGAAAGTAAGCAAACGGTTCCATATAACGTTAAATCTTTACAGTCATCAAAATGTAACTGAAATTAGTCATTTGGTCGGCATTCCTGGGGGTTTGGTCATGGATGAGGAGACTAAAGAATCAAAACTTGGTTAAAATGTACCTTCTTGAATTCGTGTGGAAACGGTGGAGTGGTGTTAGAGTAGTCGAAATGAAACGCATTGGTCATGAAATCAAGGGTTCGAATACGGACAAAGAAATTCGGCATCAGCGGAAGAGAGAAGAAAAAGAGTAATCGGCATTCCCGGAGAAGACGTCTGAGACAGGTTTCACAGTTCGGCGTTTATGGAAGGATAATGGGTGTCGGCGGTCGTGGAAGCGGCATTCCAAGTACTAACCCGCTGGCGACTACCTTACCCGAGGCCAGCAATGTGGCCGATGTTCCCGTTCGGCGAGAGGAATCTCCAAAGCACCATTAGCCACTCGATTTCTCGACTTGCTAGTGGATCGTTTGGATGTATCGACGGTGAACCGAGGTGGAGCGAGGAGGAAGATGGCTTCATGTCTTTTGCTAGTTCCAATACGTTACCACCCAGTTCGAAAACGAAATCGCGCTCTTTGCCCCATTTTTATCTTTCGCAAAACTTATATTCAGAGTGAGACTTTCCACCTCTCAAACATGCTACATCCATCTACCGGTGGCATCATTTTTCGTACAAGATGTATACGACTTAAGGTGCACATGCACAAATATATTTTCTCTAGCACCACATTTCTTCGGGAGGGAGTAGGAACGCGTGAATTACTCAAGAACTTCCGAGTAAATTCTGACATGCGCCTAGCATCGATACGATGAAAGCCGAGACCCACTTCGGCGGTAGAACCCTCGCGGGAAGGCACGGAAAGGTATCTTTCTTAATCTTTCGCTTTTTTTTTTGGTTTTCAAATAAAGAAGGTCGATGGCATCGCATAACTCAGGGTAGGGGAATAGCATATCTCTGCGATAAACTCAAACTCCCAAACTCGTCGATTCTTGCCCATACGTCCTTCGTCGAGAAAGTCAATAATTAAAAAAATGGGTGAGATCTCGTACTATTCCCCGACTTCCCGTGCCGGCTCGACCACTTCGGTCGCGGTTCACGGTGGAACAGCGCGTGGGTTGGTTTACACACGAATCGTGAGGTCTCGTGACGGGATCACGGTGCGAGCGAAATCGAACGAGTATCGGTTCGGCCATGGTCATCACTAGAAAGACGTCGTCCACTTACTCTGTGCTGAGATTGATCTCGGGAGGCTTCCCAGTGGCATTCTGGATGACGAGAAATAGCTTGGTGACGATCTCGATCACGTGCCCCGTTTGGAAGACGAAGTCTCCTTTCTTCCTGGAGATGTCCGAAGGAAGGAAGAGGCAGCCGGGACCGGCAGCCGGATGACTTCCTGGTCCCATCCCATGGCTCGACGGTCCACACGACATCAATGCATTCGACGTATCGGATGATGGACTCGGCTGTCGAAGAAACGCCTCATTCATTACGGGGAGGAAACCGTCAATGCTAGTCAGCATGGAGTAGTGGTACCCAACATTTTCGGCTTGGGAGCCACATACTTACTCCCACAGCCATCGCGGGCCATATGCAGTCACTCGTATCGAAGGACACAACTTTACGGAAACCTGAAGGTATTTATTGTGGGTTAGGGCCACTTGAAAGTACCTCGCGGGCCACTTGTTGTTCGCGGATTCCCTTACGGAACTTCCAAATACAGGCGTATGTATAGGATTGTACAGTACTGAATTTAGCCTTGTTTGGAAACAGTTCAGTCCGTATCATATTTTGGCCATTCTTAATAAATATGAAACTATATATGGTTCTTCCTGAAGGAAAACTATCGATCGAATCACAAATCCCAGACATGACCCCTCAGGAAATGCAAATCATTCACCGTACCAGAATCGAACGGTAGGGACGGTCTTCACGAAAATGTCAAATTTGCTACATACGAATAGGGTATACGAATATGAATTGGAAACATACACCAGCCAATAATATGCCGAAGAAGAACTTGTTGTAACTCCACAGGTAAGTTAGTTCTCTCAGTTCTTGTGTCCAAATGCTTTTGCAAAAAATCCAAAAACCGTTCTATAAATATTACAGTAATTTAAATGATGAGTGAGACCCCCATCTATGGCCACCAGAAGATTTCATATCGAAAGAAAACATGAACGAGACACTAGAGAGCGACAGGGTACACCTCTGATTTTATTTTGATAGTTGAGGTGTCAACAAATATGGGAATGACGTCCTAGTAAACGTTGTGTAGAATGGAGGCAGTAAAACGAATTATTTAAGATGTCCATAAACGTGGGCACTATGCAACAAAGGGTTAATCTTTGCAATATTTATCTACATGAACAATCATAAGTGTTTGTCAATTGTTAAATATTAATCAATTTTCCTAATTTAGAATATATTTTTGAGCGCATGTGTAATACATAAATAAGTAATTCACATAATTAAACATTATTGCCACCATCGTACTTACGTTGTATCGCTGGGGAATAACAAACGTTGCAGCATCAAGTAGGGAGTGAGGTATTGTATACGTGTATTAAGTAAATCTTGATGTATAGCAAATTTTGTGGTCAAAACCGATCCTCATTCGGGATTCGTATGGCGAAAGAAAAACGTAGGCACCAATGGGGTAAAGAAAGAAGAATGAGGGAATGAGACTCACTGGTTTCACATGGAAGACAGCAATGTCATCGAAGAAGGGGGAGAGAGAAAGCCGGTAGATATCCCCAGCCGGAACACGATACTTCACCTGCATCGTTCTCTGGTCCAGGATCAACATGGCGCTCGTCGACAGTACAAAGAGCACTGGGACAAACTGTAGGGGATTTCGGGGGAAAATGCATGACGGGCTAGAAGATTCCTGTCGATGTTTTCATCAAACATCCAAAGGCTTCGAGAAGGTTTATCGAGTTTCAAAGCGCTTGCAGATGTTTCCACAACGCTATTATCTTTTTTGCTAATCGTACTCGATCGATCGGTTTAAGGTCGAGTAGAGAGTACAACAATCAATCAAACGAATCATATTATAATCGATTCCAAAATCTTCCCCTAAATGCCTAGTCCAACAGCATAGCTCTGTCAATTCAATGCATGGAGCACACTCGCACACTAGACCAGAATTGTCATTACTCGTTGCAGCGCCAAGAAAAAGAGAAACTTGGCATAATGACATACTATAATGGCATAATGACATTTTTTATTATCATTCTGACATTGCTCTCTCGGGCATGAACCAAAGGTGTTTGCCCCAAAACCTAAAACAGCTATTGAAGTTCGAGTCGCTATTAGAAATGCTTCCAGAACAATCGATGAGGACATTCTCTTTAAAATTCACAGACGCACCTAGCGACGCATAGAACTGTGCATTCGTGTAAATGGCGAATAAGTTGATTCATATCATTAGTTCTTGTTCTGGTTATATGATTCTTTGGTAATAAACTCATGTTCATTAATATCTAGGGCCTACTAACCTTGCCCTCATCTCGAAAACCTCTCTTTTCAAATCCGTAAATAAATCCGGGACTCCCTGTATATCCACGGGGAGATTCTGACTCTCTTCAACCCTTTCTCTGACTGAAAACTAAGAACCTACCTCATCCTGGTGGATCACTTATATGAAGTGAGAAATTCAGAAAAGAGCACAAACGTTTTCATTATTTTATTTCAAAACATTACTGAACCAATTGATGAGAAGGTAGTCAAAGTTACAAAAAAAAAGTTTTAAAATAATATATTCCTCGAGACATTCCAGCTCGAGGGATCAAACGATAATGTTCGTCCGACAGGGATTTGCCTAAAATGTAATCCTGAGTAATCTCCATGAGTTATGAAATAATCCCAAACCTGAGCATTCTAGCGCGAACGGTTCTCGAGATATTCTTCCCTAAATTCACCAAGGGTCAATCGTATTCGATGGAATACGTTTTTCACGAACTTCGATTACCCAGAAGAGAACCTCGGTCCTTGAAATGTTGGTTTACTCAATAATAAATTTACCGGTTTGAGATGCTTCTGTTGACATTTTAAGATTTAGGCTACGTTCATCCGGCTCTAGTGTATTCATGAAGATCCCGGTCTTCGGGGTATAGTGGTTGGGAGAGTGATCCTCAACATTCTTACGTTTTTATTTCCCCACGGAGAGGGAGATTTGACCTACCTACGCCCCTCCCCCCCAGATTGCGTTTTTGAGGATCAGATGAAAGCATTTCGTATTCGAGCCATCTACCCGTCGATTTCGTCACGAGTAAAACATGCCAAATCCAAAGTTATTTAAGATCCTTTCATTCGCGTGGATCCGATTCCACGTACGCATTACGGCTGCGCAGGACAACAGTAACGGCTCAGAAAGGACTTGAAATCGTATGCCATCTTTCATTCGCCACAGCCAGGGGGAATGTGTGCGCTCTACTAAAATTCTATTACTTAGTTAATGGTCAATTGGCTACGTGAAAGTTTAATATATATTTTTATCTATTAGAATATTCGAGTTTATTTGGTCTCTTTTATTACCTTGCTCTAGTTTTTTGTATTATTTTCTTTTTACTCGATTTTTATGCCTTGGTATCTAAGAGATATCACCGACAAGACGATCATGGCAATGGAGGTAACATTGGAAAATATCTGATTTCGCAAATGGTAAGGAATCTATAACAAAACATCATTGGATCTTCTCGGCTGTCGCACGGGCAAAAACGGAACGGACTTTCGTGCCTTCACGAGAATAAATCAAGGATATGGTCGTGGTACTGGCATTTAACTGGTTCTGATCTATCGCGAAAAAAAAGTATTTTGCGTTTTTCATCATGCAAATTAAAATTTCATAGCTTAGGTCTCTCATACCCGTCCGCTGGACCGGTTGATCTTGTTAATGATGTCGGCGAAAACCACGTATTGGTCGTTGGTGTCCGAGGACATCTTCTTCCACTGTGCATTCTGTCGAAGGCGAACGTAATCGCCCAGGAAGGGATGTCCGACGCTACAAAAGAAAATAACCAACATCTTCTTGGTCTCGACCATTTTGGGAGGAGGAAGGGATTCCACCCCGTCAGAGACACATGACGAAATGGAAATGACCACCAATCACATCTGACACTCCACTTCCCACTGCACTCATTCTCAAATTAGCATTTACAGTGCTTTTACTAGTGAACATTTTCCAACAGACCTCTTAATCGCCCATGTTCTGGCCTCCAAAGTACATCTTGACACGACTTCTTATGGTTTCGAAGATATTTGGAACAGCAATCCCTATCAAACCGGCTGGCTGACAGCGTGACCGAATGGAAACCGATCAGGAAACAAATCACTCTCATCTGCCTTAGATTCGGGCGAACAGTGGTCTCGTCCACCGTTCAAGTCGACGGACGGAACAACGAGGAGGACTACGACGCGTTCGAGGTGCATGGGGCCCTAGAAGGGATCCCAAACGGAGATTTTTCTTATTGGGGGACTTCAACGCGCAAGATGAGAAACATGAAGCTACGGAGGGCGAGGTGAGAGCCCGTTTAGGAGAAGCCACACTCGCTGAATGGGAACGGCAGAAAGTTACTCGACTTCTGTGCAGGCATATATATTACATAACATACTCTCCGGGTCAAGAAAGACCGAAACGGAAAGGCCTTCCCTTACGGAGCTTCCAAATACAGGTGCATGTATAGGATTGTACAGTACTGAATTTAGCCATGTTTGGAAACGGTTCAGTCCATATCATGTTTTGGCCATTCTTAATAAATATGGAACTATATATGGTTCATATACAGACCGCCATATATGGTGCTAGGTTTGCAATGTTTATGACACTAACATGAATTATACGGGGAAAAAAGTGTATTTGGAATATATTTGGAAACTGTTCAGTCCATGTAACGTCCTTGGATGCACACGCATGCACGTTGAGGCCTTCCATATGGCCTGACATCTAGCAGTTTGTTCAATAAATATAAAGTCCTCACAATATAATCAAGGTCGCGCTCATCCCGCCGATATATGTCTCCCGATTCCCCAAATGCTAATGAATGATGCTGCAGAAAATTTCACCCTCAACTCGCTAATTTCCCACGTACAAACCGAAGGAATGAAGTCGTTTTAATTGATGCATATGTTGAGAGACGTAACATAGCTTAAGGAGACTGCAGGTAATTCTTGCTCAGTGCATAGAGGAAGTGAGGTTCCACTTGTCAGGTGAGACAAAAGTGTCTTTGAAAGTTTCGATGTTGAGTGACTCTGCCTCTGAGCCTCTGCCTCAATCTGCCATTAATAATGCGAGGGCCATCTACTGTATATTGCAAATTAAGAACCGTATAAAGGTCCTGTATATTATTATATAAAGTTACATATATTCAATTTATTAAGTATGATCAAAACATACCAAATTGTTATATGTGCCATATACATTGCAACTAAGCCCTATATAAGGGGCTTATATATGAACCACGTATAGCTCCATATTCATTAAGAATGGCCAAAACATTATATGGACTGGACGGCTTCCAAATACAGTCTCTCATATATAATTTTTATTGGTACCATGAACATTCCGAGCAAAGCACCCCTGTATGGCCATATTTGATATCGCGCATGAAATCTGAATATGGAGTTCCCGTAAGTGTTGGCTTAGGTTGCCGAAGCAGAAATACTTCGAAGTCGGAGGGATCATTTTGAAAAGGTCTTAAACTCACCCACGGCGAACTTTGATGAAGCCCACTAGCGCAGAAATAATCTTACAATGGAGGAAGTTTAACAAACTATCGCTAGCTCGAAGAATGCAAAGTCTTCTGGCATGAATGAAATCCGGAATGACCCTGAAAGCAATGGGTAACGATAGGTGCTCGTGGCTGCAAAGGTTAATGTCAAACGGCGCGGGAATCGGGGACCGCCCTTTTTTTTTATAAGCAGACCGGTGAGGTGGTTCTTCGTTTCAACAAGGGATACTCGAGGGAGGTGTCAATTGCAATGGAATCTCTCCCTTCTATGGTTTATGCCAAATAGCTTGAAATACATATCGAGAGAGCTGGAGCAGTCGTTAGAGAAGCCATCCAAGTGGTACTGTGCGGAATAAGCGAAGGGTCCAGGAACACGGATCATCTCTTCATTCTACACCAGAAAATCGAGAAAAGAAATGGGAGTACGCCAAAAAGGCAACATGTGCATTCTACACGGTGTTTAAAAAAAACTGTGCCTATTCCTTTTTTTTATTTATAGGAATGATATATAGGACATTTCATCCGATCTGCCCAATATTTCACAAACATGTGAACAGATGAGAGAAGGTTCATGCCAAATTCGAACGATATTGACACATTGTGTCACGTACTACACCGTTTAAAAGTTGATGGTTAAGAAAATACACCGAGCATCCTTGGTGATGCTTCCGCCTCAGCTGCGCAGCAAGCGAGTGTCTACACGTGCCATACAGAACGGCCAAAGAGGTTAACTAGCCTTAGCCTGCCTGAGGTGAACGCATCAGCGCGCATGTACGGCTCACTTTTTTTTACCGGTCAAGTTGGAACTGGTATAGAGCGTGATAAAATGGGTCAATTTTCTTCGAATTCGGCACGTACCTTCTTTCCTCTAACTACATGCAGTGTTAAAAAAAAAGAAGTAGGTCAGGAAAATTTACTGTTAATAGCGAAAATGATTAGGCACAGTTTTTATTTATTTATTTAAACACCGTGTAGATCTTGAAAAGGCTTACGACCGTGTACTTGCAGTCGTGAGAGCTGCAGGACTATGGAAACAATGACCATCTACAGGAGACCATTCAATCTTCATACGGTGGTTGCAAGAGCTGCGTTCCAGCCTAAACTGGAGAAAGCCCTCTAATGTCTGGTTCTCGAGATATTGGACGATACGGAAACGAGATCGACGGCGGCATCTGTGGAGCTTCCGTAGTTTTGTAAGAACTCTGGCAGACCGTGGATGTCAAATCTGATCTTTCCGAGGCAGCGACATTTTATTGATTTTTAAGGGCGCATGCCTTCCAACCCTCAATCGTGGCCAGGTAGTGACCGCAAGAATCGGGTCGCGGATACAAGTCGATGAGGTTTTTGCGGTGGGTGACAGGTGTTACACGGAGTGAAAGGATGTGGAGCGCTGTCATTCGTGTCAGTCTCCAGGTCGAGAAGCTACGAATTCGGAGAGAACAGAAAGATGTCAAGCCCGTTGGTTTCGCTACGTCTGCCTCATGCCTCCTGAGAGATTCTCGAAGAGAGTCTCCCAGCCCAAAATGACAGGCAGAAGAGCAGTCGATAATCTTTGTGCAAGGTGGATGTACCACATCGCGAAGCAATGCCACGAGAGGCTTGGTACTCTACCTGCTGAGCCCGAGTCCGTTGCCCAGGATCGAGAACAAGAATCATTCCAATAAGGGCTAGAAGCGGCAGAGAAGAAAAAGTGACATTCGGAGCGATCCAATAGTACCAGCACGATCACTATAACAACCTACCTCCGTATATAGGAAGCTTTTCTGTCCTTGAAGAGGATACTCGCCGTGACTTTCTCTCTCATCCTGTTTCTCGCCGTCTGGTCGAATCGGAGTCGATACACGTGACACTAGATAGAACGGAAAGACAGCAATCATGCATTGGGGATCCTAAGAAGTCATGATTATGATGTTACTATTATGAACACTCAACATTTTCCCTCATTTTTCATCGAGAAGGCAAAGTAACTTTTAAGACTTCCTTTGAGTCTACTATCTTGTTCAGCATATCGACCAGAATTTTCGCGGCAAACTTTTTGATTTGCAGTCTCTATGGCTGCAAATCGCTTACTAATTTTAGCGATTCACTATATCTATATTTTGTGACCACCTATAAACTTGGTATCTTCATCATTTTATGATCTACCGAATACCTAGTAGGACGTAACAAAGTATTCAAGCAAGTACACAAAAAAGGAAATATTGTAAATGTTCATTTTTGTGATTTTCTCGCTGTAGATGTCTTTCCTCTCAAACTTGTCCGTCATTTGGTATAGATATGTGGAAGTTTCTAAGAAAATGTAAAGAAAAGGGAATCGGAATTTATAAGGAAATCTCTGAAGCAGCCTTTGATGGGATAATCTTCAAGAAAGGAGAAATAATTGAGAGAGAGAGAGGGATTCCTCACCCGCCACTTGTGATAAAGCCTCCTAAGGATGAGGGATGCATCGGAACAACGCCGAGGACAAGACGGCCAATCTCGGTTCAGTGGTGACATCGGCGGAAGACGGTTAGCCAGTCGCAGCAGCCATTGCCGCTTCTACAACAGTACCCAGGAAAAACAATAAGTTAAGATGACGGCATTTCGATCGTTGAGAAGCCTCTTTCTGTCGAACAGCGTTAGTAATTACATACTGTAAACGTTCGATCAAAATCGACTCGATACACGGCTATAATGCAGATTCGTTCCGACGTACTTAGAAGAGATCGTGAAGCTCTTGTCGAATCGTTCAAAAGCCATGTCGCTTTGTAATATATATTTAGATTTCTTAAGTAATGCTTTCCATGTGTAACCACGCGTTGCTCATAGTCCTCTCATAGCGATGAGAAATCGGCATACAATTAAATAGAAAAACTCTTCCTCGAAATGCCCTTTTTCTTGGTGGTTTCGGTGTGCTCCGTTCTGCAGTGTCTATCTACCGTTTTAGACTCTCAAATCTGATACGAGAAGGGAAGCACCTTCCAAGAGAAGTAGCAGCGCTGAATTGCGACGGCGGCCCACTGAGCTCTGTGCCTCCAATGGACTTCTCTCATGCGCCGACGGCGGCGCCACTTCCTCCAAGCCCGTGCTATCACAGTCTGACTCCATCTGGCTTGTCGCAACCAGTTTCGGTGTCGCCAACCCCGCCACACCTTCTGGATCACAGTCGCCAAGTCGTACATCCTCTCGGACCGAAACTCCTCCAAATCACAGACCTGTAAAAAAACGCAATCGATAAACATAAGATTTTCAAGCAGTGCTGCCTGCATATAGGCCGAATTCCAAAGTTTTTTTTACTTTTTAAGCTGCGATAGCAGAGTGGTGGCACTCTCGGTTCCATTAACTGATAAGCAATCACTATATTACTTTCTAGGAGGACTAGCAAAACAGGTTCACATTACTTCTATAATACACCTTTCCGCAAATAATCTGATCTATTACCTCAATGGTTGCTTCTAGAGTAGGAACGGTTACTTTTTGGCCCTTTCATTCCTCCGAATAACATGTCGCAATCACGACAAAACTCATAGAATCGGAAAAACTACTTTTGTCTTCGTTGTTTCAAGGTGGAACCCACTACAGTGAAGGAGTTCTGGCAGGGAGGCGGATGAAAATCGAATGGGTCCGGGTCACCCGCTGCTCTCGAAGGAAGCTTAGTGTAGGACAACATGGCTCTCTCGATATATGCAGTCATGGTGTCCGATCATTACTACCGAACAGGGATGATCAGAAACGACCCTAACACGTTCTTATCGTTGTTGATGCCACATTCACATCTCGGTCGTGTCATTCATGAGCAAAGTGGTCACATTCACTTTCTCCTTTTATCTTATACATCCGTACAATTCCATGATCGCACTTCATGCATCGAGTCCTGCAGTCACGTGACACATGAACGTAAAGGGTAGTCCAAATTGTAAGGTTCTTTCTCACCGTCCCTGTATACAGCAGCAAATTGGGTACTCCCTTTCTGACTGACCGTTACATTTGGATTTGGTCTTACCTTCGATGCCGTTTGCTTCGGAGCGCACGTTCCCCGAAATTTGTTTGGAATCGGAGATTATTTCGGTTTATGCGAGATATTTGTACCGAGAGATGGAAATCATGCGAAGATTCAAATATATTCCAGGGTATGCAGTCCCAGACGAGAAGTACTCGAATGGAAACCACCGAAGAACCTCGCACGATGCCACCGCGAGGAAGCGGACTCTTACGGTTCGGGGGCTCCTGATGAAGACCTTGGTCCTGCCGTAGGCGAAATCGGACGGGGAGACGAGGAGATCCCTGAGGAGACACATGGTACCCTCCTGGGCGCATCCTTCCCTCCATCGGGGCCATGTATGCACCGAGAGGAGGCGATACCGCGCCAGAAAAGCCTCGTAAGTCATCCGCAGTGCGTAGCCTTGCCTCTTCAGCCTTGTCAGTTCCACCAGCCTGCAACGAAGAGAAGCGCCTAGACCTTGACCCAAGCAAGAGGCTATCATGCTTGCGCGACCGGCTGTAGACATGCGCTTTGGCTGCAATTTTTTAAAACGCATCTGCATCTGCTTCCCAAAGTATCCATCCTGTTTATTGCATAAATGGCTCAACTTTCTGCGGGAGGGACCACACCTGGGAATGAATCCCTGGTCACCTAGGACATAAGCTAAATGCTGCTACTATTTGTAATCATATTAATTACCTTAGTTACCATTTGGTAACTGAGTGCATCCTATGCTTTAATACGAGTGTCTCGTGAATGTTGTCTACGTCTGCAGCATTTGTAAATCGAATGAAAACCGGTTGTATTAGAATGTCCCTATCTGGATAACGGTGACCGAAAGGGTAAAAAAATGTATCCGCATCGCATCAATTTTCCCTCCGCATGGTTTATTTTCTAGTTACATTATTTAAAAAATTTTTTACAACAGAGGCATAATCAAGGACTTAGTAAACAAATAAATAAGTAATGCGGAAAAACTTTCGCCTCTTGTTTTTATCGAACATTGTTGAAAGCCAAGGAACCAAAATATTGTTACTACTCCTTAGTTTCCCCATTATCGGTACGCTGTATTTGGTCTTTAATATTCGTTTATATGGAGCGGTTGTCAGAAACTCTTAGGTACAAAACAATATGGATAGATGGGATTACAAGAGATTACAAGGGATTACAAGCCAAGAGAAAAAGACTCGAGATGCCAGAAGGGATTCATCTGCATGGGGTGGGACGCCCTTCCTTAGAAGCTACGAGGTTTGTTCCAAAAGTTTTTGGACACGACTCATCATTTTTTTTTGGCTGGGGTCTTGGAGTTACTTGCTGGGGTCACTTTCAAAGTAGTCCCCTAGGAATTCTACACACCTTTGCCAGCAGTCCAGCAGCTTCTGGAACACCTAAAAAAACCCTCTATTGGAATGGCTTTCCCTTTGGCACCTTTTCAGATTCATTTTCAGATTATGGAAAAGGAAAAAATAACACGGAGCCAGATTTGGCGAATAAGGCGGGTGTTCAAGCTCTGTGGTATTGAAAGTACATCTGAAAGGCCGAAGATTTGAAGAAATCCAGACTATCCAAACAAATGCGACGCATGAACTTCTAGCCTTTCCAATAGAGGACTTCATGAGGTGCTTCCAGAAGCTACAGGATCGCTGGCAGAGATGTTTGGACTCCCAAGGGGTGCTTCGCTTTTGCCCACATTCTCATTTTGCCATCTGACCTGAGACATGAGCACTTCCCCATTGTGACGGAGAACGGCAACGCTGGAAGACATGATATCTATAGGGAAGAGTAGGTGTCGTACGATAATGATGGCAGATATATCTGTCGAAATGCGAAAGAAACAACAAAACACAGTTACTGCCTCTTTCGCAATGGGATCCAGAGGAGCCCTTTCGCACTCTTTCACCTTCTCAGTTCATCACCAGCCAGCATACATTAAGTGGGGAAACGCGAAACTCTACAGTGGGGAAATGCGAACCCCCACACAGGATCATTCTCGTTTCTCTACAAGAAATTCGGTGTGTTCACGATGAGGCTCCGGTGAAAAAAAAAGGAAGACACTATAGCATGAATGACGTCTCTATTTAAATTCGATTTAAAGACACTACAGCATGTCTTTAAATCGAATGCTGACTTAGCATCTGGAGCCATTTCACTTCATGGTTTCTTGAGAAATGTTCGTGGCGTTATGCCTTTTGTGACTGTGGAAACAGGGGTGCTGTTCTTCCTTATAGATGAAGGGCTGAAAGGCAAAGCGGTCTAGCTGCTGAAAAATTCCGAAAAACGGAAAAGTGGTCTATGTATATAGACCCCTTTTCCTTTCATTGAAGAAAGTAGTTGAAAGCTTGAAAGGAAAAGTGGTCTATCTGCAAGAAACAGTATCACAAGCTACTGAAGGAGAAAATGAAGATTCTAGGGACCTAGCTTTGTAAATTAAGAAGTGTTGCATGTAATGAATCTATTCTTTTTTTATTTTGCAGAAATCCTGCAGGGTACTTTTCTTAAGAGAAAGGTGGAATAACTTGGGGGAATATGGCCGTTGGGGTTATATGGATCTTCAAAATGAATCACCTAACAGACTGAAGAATTAATTTCGGCGAATTTTAAAAGTAGTTATGTCGAAGAGTATATGCAATTGTCGAAATGTTTATACCTGTTCCTTAATCCGGTTTTCACAGGGATTCGGGATACATTGATGTTTTGAAAGTCATATTATGCCATTGCTAAGAAATATGAATCAAGCGTATATTTCCCAATAGCAGCATGGCTACAGGAACCATTTCTTCAAAGTTATTATATGTTCATTCCAGAATGCTTGTGGAAAGTGTTAGTCTCTCCATTTGCGGTTTGCAGGCAGTGTTGTCAACTTTGTTTCGCAATCCAATATGGGGGAATATGGCCATCTCGATTTGGGGTATGGACCTATCCTTGACTTCATGGTAACACCGCACTAACCTATTGGCAGTATCAGCTCCCTTTCAAGTAGGACCTCAGGCAGCAAAATAGCATCCTATGCACATTCTTTGGATATTTGAATAGACGTACTGAACATCTGCACGAGATATGCAGTGCATGAGGATATCCACATGCACCGCCTCATTGACATCCGCTTGACAAACTCCAGAAATTTTCTTGGCTCAAAATTTGAATGCAGGTAAATATCCCTCGTACATAAAAGTTTTAAAATGTCACCTTGTGATTCTTGGCTTTATTTATGCATACATGCAAAAAATATGCGACGTTTCTTCAGTAATGAAAGTTCTCTTAGTTCGCACTCGTAATGCATGCTCACTTTGATCTATGGTTGATCATTCCTCTTACACCTACAGTTATATTTTGGAAACTTTGTGAAAGTCAAATTCGACCTTGATGGTTCGTTAAGACAAAGGTTTCATTTTTTAGGACCATATTCCCCCAAATTACCCAATAGGTGGCCCTGCACGTTATTTTTCAATTTCCTGTTGCCTTGAGGTACTTTTGCAGATGAACCTGTTTTCTTTAAGCCCCTCAATAGGTGTGTCTTTCCATATGAGGCAGACTTTGATTTGCGAGGGGTGATCAAAGAGGTATGCACCTAAAAATAAAGTTGTTGGGTAGCATCTGATGCCAGGCCCTTTTCTCGCAACCACATTGGTTCTCCAAGAGCATTTTAACTTCTGACGTATACTTTTTTCCATCCAACTAAGCTCCGTCAGATGGGTATATTAATATACCTTTTCTACTGGCCAGTTTCTCAATGGAATTCAAAGATGAGGGGATGATCTCGCTTCTATCCCTTCCCTCACTGAAAACCTGGACACCAATCAAAGGAGATCCCTCAGGAATTGATCAGTATTTATCATGAGGGTATTTCTTCCTTTGATATGGTTGGGAGCTGTATAAGAAATTACATAGCTAGGAAAGAAACTGTGATGATGAGGCTCCATCCTTACATCCATAGACTTCTCTGAACAAAGCTACTATTGATGGTTGTTATGCCATAATTTACTATGATTCTAGTACTACTTGGAGAACTTCATATCATGAGCTTTGCATCAGTTGCGAAGACCCCACAGTCTTGTCATTCAGAGGTTGAAAAATTTCAAGAGGTGTGCGAGAAGATTCTCTCATCTCCCGACAGTAAAAAAAAAAAGGGAAAGTGTTCAAGAGCTGATGGCCTAAAGAGACACTCCGAAGTCACAGGAGACACATTTTGAACATTCTTCTTCACCGTGAAAAATATGTCCAAAATATGTCCTATAAAAGTCCAACATGATCTGGCATTCAAAATAAGAGCCTCGACCTCAAGTTTTGAAATCTGGTTTTCAGTTAAGTCAGATGTCCACCATCAATTCTCAATATTCACTGTTTAAATCATCCAAAAGTCTAGAATCATCAGCTGCGTTCCGTAATCAAAGAATTTTGGCGAAGGTCTTCAGAGAACTAGAGATAACGGGACCAAAGACGAAAACATGTCAGATGCTGCTTCACCATGACAATGCTGACCCTCACAAGGAAAAGTCGAGGACGTCCTGCCTAATCGAGAGGGCATGTTCTCTCTTCTTCACCACTCACCCAACTCTCCTGATTTGGCTAACTACGACTTCTGGCTCTTTCCTTAGCTTCCAGCTGTCCAGAATTGCTGAAGACTATTTATAGGGATAGATTAACTAGCTAAGGCTGAATGAGCAGAGCTGTTTAGTATTCCTGCTTTGGACAACCATAACGCCTTTCGAAGCGTAGTGCTCCTTTTTCCTCTTTCACTGAGAAAAAAAAATCTACTGAACAGCACCAAGATTAATCAGTTATGGTTTTTAGGAATTCCATAACGAGTGCAAAAGTTTTCTCGACTCACTTTTCTGTCAAATCTATAATTCCTGTAATTCGTAAATTTTTTTAATTCGATTAAACTAATAATAATATACATAGTCACGTAATTGAAACAAGTCATAAAACAGGTTCTTAAGAACAGGACATGTACGGCGGCAAGTAAATTTCTCAGTGGTTATAAAATGCATGCAGATATATAGAACTTGAAATAGCTATCTTTTCAGAGAAGTTTTTTTAGCGCCTCCCAGCCAGAATGCATTCTGGATGCAGAATCCCTAGTTTGAGTTAATATATTTAGACTCTCGGGTAAAGGGTTTGAGAGGGAAGCGGTAGAAATTAAAGCAGAAGCCTTACGGCTGCTATATGAGCTTTTTGGTCATTCCAAGCTGTTCAACCCAGAAAAAGATTGTACCCCAAGCCCATCTTTATGCATTCATACAGCACAGCGGCGAGATCACTTTTAAATGCGAATATTCCATCATGTAAGTGTTGTAGTCATAGGTAGGAGATGGGTTTCATGCGCATAGACCACTTTTCCTTTCCAAAATAGAGTAGCCAGTTCACAAAGGAGAAGTGGTCTATGTACATAGACTTTCCTTTCCATATGTACATAGACCACTTTCCCTTTCCGAACCCGGAAAAACGACTTTTTTGCAGATAGACCACTTTGCCTTTCAGCCCTTCATATGTCACAAGTACATAACAAAATATTGAAATTGCAAAAAAAAAATCCGTCAAATTTGAAAAAAGGTAAGAATAAAATCTGCTGGGACGGAAAAGAAGCAAATCCAATTAGCCGAAATATGCTACATATTTAAATGGATTACAATGGAAAACATTAAGGTGTCAGGCAGTTTTGGGATCTGATATTCTCAAGATGTCTTCGGGGAGGAAACAAGATCCCCATCATCCAGGCCTAGAAGTGAGAAAATGTAAACGAAGAGAAAATAAAGAAAAAGAAAGTCTATTCTGAAATCACCTCGATGGCTTGTCGGGTAAAACGCATTTACGAATCCCGACGGCGACAGTTCGAGACCACGAAAGGTTTGGGAGTGGTGATTTGAGAACGACTGGAAAATCAAGGACCGCGTTGCCGCACTCCCTCAAGTGGTGAAATGAGACGAAAGTGCGAAGTGGGCAAGTGCGAATGTGAGGAAGTAGTAATAATCCCTCCCAAGGGGACTACTTTGAAAGTGACCCCAGCAATTAACTCCAATACCCCAGTCCACAAAAAAATGATAAGTCATGTCATAACACTTTTGGACCAAACCTCGTAGTTGCTAAGTTTGCATAAGATTACAAGACTAAACACATCATAATCGGCAAGGAAGTGAATCTGGATGGGGTCCTCTGCCATCGTACCTTTAACAATATCGACGGCTTTCCCTGTGATCAGGAAATTGGAAACGCGAATATGAGTACTGTTGTCGTAGGAGTGCGAAGCCCTTCTCGTGATGGTCTCAGCACTGCCTCCCTTTCAACCTCATCTCATCGCAAGCCATTCTTTCCCCGATCGTTAGGGCATTTCCCAATAAGTTTCGCATTTCATGTCACAGGGAAACGTTTATGATCTCTGATTTCCTGACTTTCCTTTAGTTCCTTGGGAGACTCATTTCTCGTATCTCGGAGAATTTAATTCGAACCATTCGTTCCGATTGCCTCATCCGTGGAGATGGTGTGACAACTTGAAGGCAAGCATTTCACATTAAAACGCTTTCTCGTGAATTGTATGCGTCTAGCACCCCGAAAACGCAGCCAGATGATAGTAGACGCGAATTTTCATAACATGAGAGGAGAAGCCGTCAACAAAAGGGCCACATATGGTGCAACGATAAGCCAGAACGAAACATACTTACCAACTTGGCTAATTTTTTTGTTATTCTTGTGGATTGCTTTTAAAATATAGATTTTATTCCACGAAAGGAAAAAGCTTAGGTCCGAATGTTGAAACCTCCTTTAGTAACGGTCCTTTAAGAATGCATGGACTTCTATGGGGGGAAAGAGCTCTTCATTTTAAAGGCTTTTTCTCCCCTAAATGAGGTTTGCGCAATCGGGCTTTAGAACTGCAATGGCACGAATGGCGTCATGGGAGTAGAGAATACCGTGGCTTCAGGGTAGGCGTCACGATATATTCTTTCTCCCAACTCACACTCCGATTCACCAACCGAAGTGCCTAGTTCTCCCGCTGGCCACCCTGCCAGGCTGGTCTCTTCGTGGCATTCATTCCACCGCGAGGATGGATCGACGTCGAGTCATCCTGCGTCCTACGTCCTGCCAGTCCTCTCTCGTGGGGGGAAGTTTGTACTCCCGAAGCTTCATTCAGCTCATCTTTCGAGCTGGTATAACTTTCTTACCGTCTTCGATTCGACTTTCGAATTCCCATAGAAATCTAACCACGTATCGTCGTCACCATATTCGTCGTTTTGCCTCTCGTGCCTCGTTACAGGCGTGCGTGCACATATGCGAGACTTTCGGAGTGAGCATGGCCCTTAGGGAATTTGAACAGGAAATAACTATTTTGGACCAAGATTCTGACAAAAAGGCGATATATCGATCCTGATGAGATTTAAAAAAAATGTTGGACCTGTCCGCATTATGTTTACGAAAACGTTCGGGGAACGAATCACGATCCATTAGACATGGCATGAAACGACGTGCCGATGCTGATGCGAGTTTTATAACAAACGATCCGTATGAGAAGCGGCAAACAGAGACCGATGATTTCAAAACAGCAATTCGGTTGCAATTCGGTCCAATTTCCGGTTCAGACTTTGGTTTGACTCAAGTACCATCGTGCTCCTTTCGACCTCACTCGTAACGAAATCCCAACTGAAAATACAATCGAACCAAAACTGGAACAGAACTGCAGCTTTGAAATCAGAGATGAAGGAAGAACTAACCCCATGTAGCGAACTTGATGTTGGACGAGGGCATTGTCGAATTTTCTGGGTTGTCGAAATTCGTTGGTCTTGATGCAGCGGACGTGCCGGGCAGTCTTGCCTCGCAGAGTCCTCACCAATGCGGCCACGCCGATACGAAACTGAGTCCCTGCCGTCGCCGCTCTCTTCAAATGAGTCCTCTTTGGATTTCCTGTCGTAAAAAAAGGCAGTTCGCGAACCATATTAACCATGAAATAATTTGACTTCTTTTAACCATACAACCGTCTGAAAACCTCACGTACGTACAAAGCAGAGCAAGAATGGCATTGAATTTCGTCGCTAAAAGCAAGTAAGGTATTCCGAGGACCGGATAACTTTGAGCAAGTCCGGATATGCGAATTTAAAGCAGATTCTCTGTCACGTGAGCGACCGGAGTGCAGCTTCATGATGGGGACATTCGTTGAAATGTCAACCAGATATTGGGAAAAGGCATACTACACCACTTATCTTGGGCGCAAATGCATGAGCACAAGGAAAGATGAATCAACCCCTTTCATGAGTGGGACTGCCAATTACAGAGTACTTTAGCTTCTTTGGTACGGAAACACTATTCGATGAACTTAAAGCATCTTATGATATCCCCATGGGGATATATGCTTACATGGAATAATTCTACATTCTGTAGTACTTCTACACTGTCTCCAAAAATACGGGGAAAGTCTATTTTCTAATCACTCTTATCTCCATCCAATATCGTGCGAGGCTCATGCTCTTTGGCACATGCCATTTTAGGTGAATAAGAAAAAGACCCCTGTCAAGCGTTAAATAATTTCACCCAGTGCATAGAATCCAATAACTTTTCAAAGTAGAATTATCAAAAATCAGAGTGGACGAGCAATCCGCACTCTGCTTCTTCTAACCATTTGCATCACTTTGATGCTTTCCAAAATGACGAAACTGGCAGCAGGTTGCCTCATCGATGAGGCTCCTGTTTTTTTTTTTAAATATAAATTCCTTTCATCATGTCTATCGCTCGATGAGCTTACGTTTGACTCCTTCTTGACCGAAGACCAACTTCGACAGTCTCGATATTTTCCGTTGTTTGAGTTCTAAGCGACCTGCCGCTTTCACATTTTCTACCGATCGAGACAGTTTCAGGAATTCAAAATGAAAAAACTCTTCAAGGCCACGACATGACCTTTTTTCAAAAGGAATTTCTCCATGAACCGGTGAGAGTACCCCATCATCTCTCATAAGCCTTTGATCAGGTGCTTGTCCTCTTCATTGAATCCCATGATGCTCTTCGTAATTTTGAATAATGTGGTTCATAACATGGCAAAAACTGAAAGAATGGCGAGTTAGGCTTTAGGCCTACAAGAAATTATGATGATAATGTTAACACAGGGTAATAAGTATTAATAAAAAGGTTTATTCCCTGAAACTGCCTGCTGCCTGTGCTCAGTTGTGTTGAAGCGCACCAAAGGGATACACCTGACAAGGAGCAATAGGCAGATTGTTTCTTCACTGACTTTTTTGCCACTTATATTTAAAAAACTTGTTGCGTTTGAATAATTGGTTGAGAAGGGAAAAGGGAAGAAAGAGAAAGGGAAAGATGTTTCTAAACTTGGCAGAAATATTTTTTATTCATCCGAGATTTCATGAGCTGAAAAAAGTGAGGCACATGTAAAAATTGGATCGAGATACTTGAAATAAATAAAGTGGTCCCCCTCCCCATTTTTTACATTATGGATACAGTGCAGATGCTCCTGAACCTGGTTCTCTCGAAAACTTGCTTTTGGACTTTCTTTTTGAGATTTAGAGCATTAAAAAATGCAAACGCAAGGTATCCGGTACAAATCGACAAAATGGGACGCACCGATGAAGTAATCCAGGTTACTCCGGACTTGATCAGAATGAGAAAGTCCAAATGAATGAATTCTACGCGGATTTGAGGCACGCGACCCAAGTGCGACGCCAAGATGGCTGTATATCGATCAACGCACTTAAATGCCAAGTAAATCATGCTTCACAGTTCCCGCGCGCACAAGCATGAGCATCGCAGTAGATGAACAAACCCCTATCACGAGAGGGAGTCCAATTCACAGTATACGCTAAACTGTCGATATAGGAATGTCGCCATGGGACGAGGTCAAATGTGCCTCATTGGCTGAGATCGTTTGGGTAGCTTGGAATGCTATGAAACCCAAATATACCGTCGAGTTTATACTCAGAAGCGCCGACTGGGATCCTATCAGACATATAAACGAAGGATCCCACACGAGACCGATTATAATTTAAAAGAAAATCAATTGACTGCCTATGTTGTTTTTGCCGATGTAGGTGAAATTTGACTGACCTTCGGGAAAGAGCACCTGTAGAAGTGGATGAGAGCACCTAAACATGGCAGTAGAGATGTCACGAGCTAGAACGTCCGAGTTCTTCTCTATGAATCCCCGAACGCTGTATATCACATTCCCGGCAAAATGTCGCACTCTGCGAGGAAAAATAAAAGGGAAAGTGAAAAGAATCCAAGAAGACAAAGGGAAAGAAGTTAGTAAAATGTCGGGTGCAGCTCCAGCAGAAAATTTCCACCCGGTCGGCCTTAAAGAAACAGCCAAAATTTCCAAGTTTTTACTAGAGCTAATCTCTGGTTTGAGCATGAAAGTGAATCTCCAAAGTCAAACGAAGGTCTTTAGCGAGACCTTCGTTTGACTTTGGAACCAGATCTGACATCGTGTAGAGCGGGTGTGAGATCATATTCAGATTGATCGGAAAATCACAGAACAATGAAAGAGAAGACAAATTTTCATTTAAAAGCGTTACGTGCGTTCTGCATTCTTCACAAGAAAATATTTACTGCAGCATGTTCTTGCTTTGTATGCTGCAGTCAATAAGATACTTTTCTGGGTAAAAATAATTCCCAGGTTATTACCGGAAGCAGTTCTTCGGGAGGGAGTCGTCTGCGAGGAAGTTCTTCATCCCCCGGGATTCGAAGTTCGGATGTCCGGCACAGATTTGGGTAAGCTTCAGGAGGAATGTGTCGTCGGTTACGTTCCCGCTTCGAAGGCACTCTTCATCCAGCAGTGACAGAATCCCATGGTTGTTCTGAAGAGAGAGAGAGAAAAAAAAAAGTAAGCCGATAAAGTGGACCAGTGATTTGGGTCGACTACCTCACCATCGAAAAACAGCCACAAAGCGGAACGCATACACTGTAAAAAAAATTTTCCCGCCGGGAACTCCTGAGAGCACGTAATAGAACACCTGGAGGCGTTTTTTTACCATATTAAAGTGTTCCCGATTCCCGGTAGGGTAAGTGAGACAAATTCCGACCCCCTTAAGAAGTTCTTTCTATCTAAATCCGCCCATCGCCGAATTTTTCAACTCGAGGGCTTTCGGACCTATACCGCATGACAGGAAAATTTACACACTACA
>CAJPEV010000925.1:0-69937 GCA_905338385.1 Darwinula stevensoni
AGAATCAGAGCAAAAACTATTGAATCTATCCCGAGAAACACGAAACCGTACCGCTGCCCCCATCGTGTTAACACAATTCAGAGAATCAACTGTCTCATGATAGCGATCACAATACTATCTATTTCTGGAGCGAAATAAATTGACCAGCATTTTTCTGCAAGAGAAACTGCTCAAAATGAAGAATATGACATTGTTGAAGAATATACGCTGACTTTGTTCTTGTGTTCCTTTTGTACCGGCAATGCAGCGGTGAGAACTCGGCTCAGATCAGAGAATAACACGAGAACGAGTAGAAGAAGAAGTATCCACACCCTTGAAGCCACGTGTGGGTCCGAGAGCGACCTATGAGAGGAGTGGCTAGGGAGGAATGCACCGCAGAGAAGCCATAAGTCACAGGGACAGGGCCGGAGAAAGGCCATTTCAATGCGATGAATCACGTGAATGGAGAGAGAAATTTTCTTCCAAATGGATTGTGATTCGCGTCGAGGGATTCACCCGGTGGTCCATTCCATGATGCAAACCCGCTCGCAAGCGTTCAAATCCAGACTCGCGACGATCTTCCATTCGGTGCCATCGTACATTTCAATCGAAGGAGTCTTCGCCCCACCGACGGCATAAAGATCACCTTCGAAGTGAATGAGACCGTGTCTGAATCTCTTCTCCTGCATGGGAGACAGGAGACGCCAGTCGTTCTTCCTCTCATCGTACACGTACACGTCCGATATGACGGGATCGTCCCAGAAACCGCCACCAGCGACATGAATTTGACCCTCGTGTACGACGACACCAGGGCAGAGCCAATCCCCTGGCCACGGAGAGAGTTCGCTCCAATTATTCGTCCTCGTGTCCAGACGCTCGTGCGTCCGCGAATTCCCTCCAAGCACGTGGAGGCTGGAATCCAGAATAACGGCAGAGGCCGCATAGCGCTCGTACGTCATTTGTGGGGCCTGCAACCACCTCCACGATCCCAGTTCCAATCGGTTCACGGACTTAGACTTCCTGGTGGGATCCGTGCTGGAAAAACCACCCGAGACGAAGATGGAGTTGAGTCCAAAGGCAGATGCCGGCCACTGAAGGTCTTCGGGTGGCGGAGGTCCGCTTTCCCACTCTTTTCTTTCCACATCCAGCACATTCATCTCTCCGCAACCGATGAGGAAGAGCCTCCTGTCTATTGCTAAAAATGCCTCGACGAACGACATCGTGTCGGGCCATGGATAGGAAGTGAGCACGTGGGCAGACCAGTCTCGAGGATTCAGAGAGAATAATTTGGCTCCGTCTTCATCCCTCCCGACGCACCAGAACGGATGGTAAAGCCCAGTGCCCCTGGCCTTCGTCTTTTCCGCGGGGACCATGTCCCTCAGCTGCGGGATGTGGAAGTGCTTCGCTTCCACGACGAGATCGAGGCATTGGGAATCTTCCAAAATCATCGGATCGCGGGTGATATGCCGACGGAGATAACGCAACGACAACAGCGGAAGCCTGATCCGGTTCAAGAGTTTCGGTAGATCTCCTCTTCGCGGAGGATCGTGATCTAACCATCTCTGCACCGCTTCGTAGATGTCGATTTCTGACGACACTTCTAGATCGTCTCTTTCGAGAAACATCTGCAACGTTTCGAGGGACATGGAGAGGAAGTCCGAGGTGAGAATGAATTCTTGGAACTTGAGAGCGATGAAGCGTACAGCTTCTTCCAGCAACGATTTGGCGTGGAGGTTCTGGGCGGTGGAGAGTACGGTAAAGGCGTTCTCGAGCTTCAACATTTTCTTCAATTTCTCGGCGTATTCCTCGTAGAGGAGATCGATCTGAAGACGATGCGAGTCCTTGAGGACTGCCAGGGCGATGAATTCGTCATCGGTCCCGTATCTCTCTTCGTATATGAAGTCCCAGATGATCTGGAACCCTTCCAAAGAGACGTCTGCCAACGGAATAGTCTTATAGCGATTCTCCGTGTCGGAGAGAAACATGTGCTTGAATACAGGCGATGCGGAACCGAGAACGAAGCGGCTTCCATAGAACGAGACGTCGTGGACCTGGATGATGACGTCACAAAGATGATTCTTCTCTCGCCAGTTCTGAGCGAGCCCTCTGGCCAGGAAACGATATTGATCCAGAGTTTTCATACTTTTCCCTTCCTCGTGCTCTGTTTTCACCATGGTCGATGTGGAATAAGTCAATCAAGATACGCGGAAGGGACGTGAAACGAGGAATGAAAAGGCACTGCAGGAGAGGTCGACACAAAAACGGCTGATACGAAGCGAGCGGGGGAGGAAGGGTCGTCAGACGAGAGTCACATTCCGTTGCTTATCTACGATTCACACTTCGCGATAGGCACATCATTCCAATGTGCGATGAAGAGACGAGCTGCATCCACACGGTTCACCACTGGATTCCCCCCCCCCCCGCCTCTTCGCATCGCATCGTTACCAGGACGAGGGATTTTCACAGGAGATAAGCTGGATGGGAGCACGGAGATGACTCAGCAGGACTTGTAACTCGTGTGATTTGTTCAGTTCATGTGACCTTTCGTGGGAGGCAGGGAGGATGCCCAGGAGCGAAATTCCATCATGGACTCCAGCGAAGTTCCGAGGGACACTCGCGTGCCCACTGCATTCCTAGAAACACATTATACAACAAATGAAGCTATGACGGGGCATCACACAAGCAGGCCTTGCTGCGTAACGTAAGACAGAGAGGCGTTTGAAAAGCAATGCTTCTCCATTAACGTTAAATCATGAAGGTTCGCATGGAAATGGAACCGAAAGAGCTCCTCTGCGTATATTGAAAGAGACCGAAAAGTCGATGTGTCAATTCGATTTACCACGGCCTTCAATCCAGCAAGAAGATGGCAATTGTTTTCCTTCGTATTTTAGATTACTAAGCCTTCTTTCTCGGGTCCTCTATTTCGTGAAATCGGTTCAGAAGGATTCTACCGTTGGTGATGAGAGCAAGAAAAAATAGGCTTCGCGTCGGCTATGCACCCACACCACTGGACCCTTGGCCGCACGGAGCCGACTGAGGGAGGTCAGAAGGCAAGAGGAAACAATGAAATGGTATGCAAACGAGAGTGTATGTCGAACAAAGGGAATGGGGGAACGCTTCCTGCCGTCGATCATCGAGCCCTCTGCTGATAACACAATGGATTAGTCCCAGGAAATGTCAGGTTTCCGGCACACTCTGAAAAGTATCGACTTCAACTTTCCTCACACTAATTAGAGAGGTTTTCAAGTCCACACTTTACATATTTTTCCTCCTCGGCAGCCAATCGGCGCCCTGTGCGGGAGCACCGTTCGCACACCCCTTGCTACGGCACTGAGCCCAAGCATAATCAGTAGGCTTTGGTAGCGCCTATTCCCTTTCTTGAACCCCTTCCCGCCGCAAAATTCAACCTCCTCGTATTCCTCTCTGAGAGCATCAACAGGAACGAAATGTGGCATACTTCTTCCTCTCTCACCACAGGATCGCTCCAGCAATTTTGAAGCTCCATCTCCCCGGGGTTGTGGAGAACACTGAATCTCGTTTTTGAAAGATGTCAATTTCATTCCCCCCCCCTGGTTAGCCACTCCTGGGGGGGTTTCGGAGGAAAGAGACCAACCATAAGAAAGATATTGACTCGTAGATGAAAGAAAAGTGTTGTTTTTTTTTGCTGTTTGCGATACTCCATTTCGCCATTAAAAAGTGAAATTAGCTGTCGTTCAATTAGGCTTAGAGTGCTTACTCGGTACCGTTCCCCAGTGTTGCTGGATACCGTGCCGAAATTATGCCAGATTCAAGACCGCTTCAACCCTCATATTGGCGCCTGGATCTTCTGTTTTTTAATGTGAGACATTTTTGTGCTGAGTTCATGAGATAAGTTGCGAATGAAGCTGTGGATAGCAGTTATTGATCGATGTGGTAGGATATGCAGATATGTTATCTGGACATCCCTGAATTAACAGGATGGCGCGTACCACGGATTCCATACTTCTTCAGGGCATTCCCTCTTCAGATCTATTTGAGATGGTTCGAGGAACTCCAGATAGGCCTAACGTTCCACGTCCCACTGAATTGGTTGATGAAACGCGAAACAGGCCTCCAATTGGTCTAACGTTACACGTCCACTTTGAAATAAATTCATGAACATATGAATAGGCCTACGATCTGCCTAACGTTACACGTCCTCAATCAGATGTCTCGAAGACCACGATTCACTCTTATTGGCCTAATTGCCGCCGTAAGTCGAGAATTGAGTTTCTTTTGAAAAGAAAAAGGTAGGCCTTGGCGTGACCTGAAGGCAGTCTGTTGGATAGGCCTAGGCCTAATGTTAGTGAGTCCAGTAGAAAGCCTGGGGGGGGGGGGGGGGGGGGGGAAGAAAGGGAATAAGAAAGGAGTAGGCAACAGATGGCAAGCACAGACAGAATCAAAACGAGATGCTGGAGAGAGATGATCAAGGTCGTACTTTGGTGATCTCTGATCTTCTCCCCCCCCCCCCTTCCTACTGTTGTCCAGAATACGTCATCGTACATGACGGTTACTGGAAGGAAGAAGGCAAAGAAAGAAAGAGACGGATCAAAGACTCACCTGAGGACACATCTTGCACTGATACTTGCGACCCGTACCGTTGGCAGTGGGTGGACCCCCACCCGTGGAGCCGCCCTTGATGGGCTGTGGGACGACCACAGCGCCAGAGGCAGAGGCGGAGCTGGAGGGGGCAGGGGGTGAGGAACTGCTCCCGCTGCTGGGAGGGCGCCCACCGTGCCCCCCTGGATACAGTGAATGAGGCAACGACGTACCTTCCTCCGAAACGCTGTTCGAACCCGCGGCTGCATCGAGAATCGAAAAAATAAATGTCAGCATAAACAGTACTTATCTTTCCACTGAAAAACGAAAAAAATACGATGCCGCTGATTTGTGAAAAGGAGCATCTTTCGATATTTGGGAAAGCCATCGGCCTGTATCTCGTGTGTCTACTTCTACTGTTGCTCCTGTTGTTGATGGCCCAACGCCAAAAACGGATTACCTGTTGAACTAAAATGAGTTCGCGAAATTGCAACGAGAAGGAATCGTGAGAGTAGGTCCACATCTACATAACTGGAATAAAGTAGAATGCGCAGCACTATTGCCATGATACTCATTACAAACAAGGTGCCGTTTGCAACTGTGACATTCTAGCATTCTTTAATCAATGGGAGTCGGGAAGACAAAGCGACGTCAGCCCATCCAACCATGAACAAATTCTCATGAATGAGGTAAAGAAGGAAATTTTTTTATCTTGGCTCCGTTCATAACAAGTACGTATATCTGATCAGCATATGAGATGATGTAGAGGAGATCAAAGCCGCCTCCGCCTGAAGGCAGAGCCCTTTGCGTCTGAGGCCCGTCTGGAGGAAAAATAGAGCAAGCAAACTCCATGAGAGAACAGGGAAAGAAAAAAAAAAAGAGGAAAACCTCGTCAGACGGCAAAAAAAATAGAGCCTCTTCTCTAAAAGGAACAGAAAGAAAAAGAAAATGCTCAGAAGAGACGGGGAGTAACGAGAGAGAGAGAGAGAGAGAAGAAACAGGAGAGGGAAAAAAGTGAGGGAGAGGGAAAAAGGAGGAAATTCAGTCACTAGGTCGATCGATGGGAGACTCAAGGACACGACGCGTCTGATCCACACTCGGCTGGGGCCTGAACAAGTTTTCCCTAGCAAGATCTTCGTGTTCAGTCACAGTACGGTGGCAACCTGCGACATGGAAAAATAGGGGAGAGTTGAGTGCAAAAAAAGCTGGAAAATTTTCCTCCCTTCCTGGAAATTCTGCGCTTGCATTGCTACGGCTGTGGGCTGCACGAGACGATAGGGATGAGAGCGAAAAAGGAAGGAAGGACGGAAGGAAGAAAGAGAGAGAGAAAAAAAAAGAGGAGGCAGAAGAGAGGAGAGGATCGATGCAGCATGAGACGGTACAAAGGAAGAGACTTCCAGTTCCAAGGACATCTCAGCGTCAGAACCCCCCAGGAATAACGCGTACTGGCATTTCTTCTTTCCAAGCCCACGCAACCTCTAGCTTCGAGTCCTTAGTTCGTCCCTCCCACTACTCTTTCCTGTCTGAGGGAGAAAACCTCCAAGGAAGAGAGCTTCAAAGCCTGAGCTTTGTCATACACGGTGTAGGAAGGGTGTCTGCTACTTTTAGGCTTTCCAATGCGAACACGAGAATGTACAGAAAACTGAGGTTAGAAGAGACGCTGATCTCTGCGATAAAGACCTGAATATCATTGGTCCGCGTATGTGAAAGTTGAAAACGTGAACGATGAGCTAGGTCCCACATTCGGCAAAACCTTCCTATGAGAGTGGATAACATTGGATGTAGAAACTAATTCAACTTTTTTTTAATATATAGAACACTTGCTATGCTTCATCAAAGTTTGCCTGCGAGTTAAGTCCACCTATATTTAATACTCTTTTGACAATTCGCTGAGACTGCAAAAATAAGTAGATAATGAGCAGCAGACGCGAGTTAAATAACAAATTAAGACTTTTGGAGAATACCCTGTAATTCATAGCATGTACAGCATTCAGTACCAGAGGCTGAAGTTCTCAGCTAACGAAGACGTGGTAATAGGCGATAGGGAGAGCGGAAGGAAACGCAGCATTGAATAAGAGGAAAGAGAGATGCGAAAGAGGGAAAAAAAAAGGGAGAAAAAAAAAGCAGAGGGCGACCAAGCCGCACGCTGACGGTGGAAGTGCATCCTACCTATGAAAGAAGAACTCAATTATCCGGTACCAGGTAATTGAGGATGAACAAAATCGAATCCCATCACAGGCTGCACAAAGTACTGCATGTGGAACCCAATCATCCAAGAATCAACACGACGCAGTAATGTGCTCATTACACAGGGAAGAGGCACTTAGCTAGAGTATGATCGCTATATTGCATGTTAAAAAGAAGCCACACGACCCCCCCCCCCCCCATAAGCAAGATCATGACAAGATCTGCCCTTCAGTTTGCGAAGGGTATTGCTTGTACATTTCCATAGAGGCCTCAAGGGGAGTAACCAGGGATGGTGATCGATTCCATTTAGTTGATAAATTATTTTATACCCTCCTCAACACCAGCGCTTCGACTATCATTCCGGGCTAATGCAAGTAATTTCAAAATTGCAGCGAACTGCACGTAATCTGCGTGACACCCACATGCAATTATTGCCGTAGTTCTTATCATGAGGGTGGAATAATGAAGACTCACATTTGTGGATTGACGGGTTGTGGTGCTCTGGCGAACTCATTTTCGTCTGAAAAGAAAAGGATCACACGGTGCATATGTATCATGCATAAGCATACATGGTACAGTTTCAAATATGTGCTAAGGTCGTTCCAAAGTTCTTTCTTGCGAACTTGAATTAGATCACTGGAGGTTCATACGTTTAAATGGTGGGACTGATTACTGCTGAATGGTATCATCAATATAAAAAAAGGTCTGGACTTGAAGGAAGTGAGAGAAAACCGACCTCGACCCCATTCCACATGTAGTGGACATCATGATGAGGGGAAGCATGGACATGTTCGGCCATCACCGACATCCAATGGACGAGACCACCGGCTCCTCCACCGCCTCCACCACCACCCCCACCTGGACCGGCACTGGGTCCCCCGTGATTGCTATTGTGGGCCGATGAGGAGGAGGGATGATGGGACTGGGACTGGTGGTGCTGAGCCTGTCCAGAGCCCGATGGGGACGTCGACGCTCCTTTCCCCGTCCCGGATTGTAACACATCGGACGAGACGGCCGCTGACACCGCTGCCGGACTCCACACCAACGCCGCCTTCTGTCCCAAAGACACAATTGAGCGGGGGAAAAAAAAAATTAAGTACGCCATTGAGCTCCCTTACACATCTTTGGCAACCCTAAAACACTGATGCGGTCCATTTGAATGAAGTTATGACAATGTCACTCAAAAAATATTAATTTTTGACAACGGTTATGATCGGATGCCAAACAGATGACGAATCAAACCAAAGGCCAAACCATATGATTATGAGCCAAGTTTCTTTTTTTTCACAAGTACTTTTGAGTCGCAGCACCGTGAAAACATCAAGTTGAGCAATCCGTGATTTGTATCATCACGCATAGCAGATGTGGTGCACGCTAAGCGCGAGCGTTTCTTGGCAAAGAGTCCCGACTTCCCGCCAATTATACCTGTGAGGCGTACTATATACTGAGAAGGCTGCCTTGAGACTGAGCATCGATGGCTTTCCTGACTTCTGGAATCTGGCATAAAATTTATATTCGTCTGTCTTGCATAACATGTTTTTACACAAGACAGGCACTATCCAAACGATTGTGAGCACTTTTAAACTTAACCAGAGTTATTTTTTTCAAGACTTTCTGATAGCCATTTTGTGCCGTGCCCTGTCCTAGAATATCTGAGTAAGGCTATCTTGGTAAACTCCATCGACTTGACACCACAACCAAGTAACAACTAGCAAATACAAGTGATACTTATCAATTCATGTAGGAAATAATAATAAAAATTCGTTTGACATCAAATGTTCGGGCAAGCCAAAACCTAAAAACCTGGAAATCTTCAGCCTACATATCTGATTCTTTGCAGATGAGGCGCTGTCGTTTTCAGCATGGCTGAGTTGCTTGACAGCAATGTTCCCTACCTGTGAAGGTTTATCGCCTGAATACTCTCAAGAGCGCACCGAAAAAGCATTATCCAATTTTTCCCTCATTCTCCCAAGAATGAGAATAAATGGATCATGGAAAGAGACTCCCTTTAGCGAAGCATAACATCATGTGGACAAAGCCACCTTTAAATTACGTGAAAAGCGGCAAACTTGCCCGAAACGAAACAAAGATGAAAGTAGGGTTTTTCAGTGGGAGTTTTCAACGGAGAAAAGAAAATCAAGCTCAGGATGACGGCATAACAGTTCCACAAAGATCCCTCCTCACAGAATTAAGAATACTCTTCGGTCCTACGTGTGCTCCACCTTCATTAGGAGCCTACTGAATCCTCAGGTAAGCCATCGGCCCTCAGTTGAAAAACCTCATCAATCAGGGATGAGATAGACGAGTATAAAAGGACCCTTTCGCAAGGGGAATGAGAATAGGTTGTTTTGAGGGGGAGGAGAGGGAGGGGGGAGACAAAAAAAAAAAGCTGCATGGTTGGTCCGTTCCGTTCACATGGCAGATGCGTGTTTACGTCACCAAGACGAGCAAGGTTTAGAGTGCGATTCACTACTCAAGGGGGGGAGGGGGGGCATAGCCCCTGTTGAGACACACAAGTGTTCAAGTGGGAAGGAGGGTAAAGGAAGACTTGCCGAGACGGAGTACTTGCCCATGTAGCCGGAAACTCGGCACGTCCGTGTTCCCGCCCACTTCAGTACTTAATGACTAAGACTTTACTCGTAAAATCCTTGAGAGAAAAAGAGAAACATAACTCTGTTTCCTCTCCCTCAACCGGCAATCATGTGGGAAATTACGGGCAAGAAGATTATGCCATGATTCCCCCCGGATATTCCCAGCGGGCGACATCAACGACTCTTTAACAACTTCTCCCCTCTTCTGTCTCTTTACGACGTGGGAGGGATATATTCGTATGCTATATACAGTACTCTGTACCCCAAGACAGAAAAAATAAACCGAAGATCTCAATTTCCCGGGAAGGTTTTTCCCTATCTAAACCCGAGGGAAATGCAATGAAAACATGGAGCTCATCATCCCCCTTTGCCTACTTTGAAGAAAAAAACCTCAAGGCCGTTTTATTGAAAAAGAGTTTTGATGGAATGGGTTGGGTAAGGGGGTGAGTTTTCCTATTGAATTATCCCTCTGATCACCTGTGTAATGGAAGACAGCTGGCGTCGCCTTGGTCTTATGCCAAACGCGATGATATTGAAGTACTGTAAACGCCACTCACGACTGGGAATGTCCTTCCGCCCAGAGAAAAAACGTTGCCCCTCCCCCGGAAGACCGTGAATGATGACAAGGGCAGCCTAATGGACTGACATCGACGGCACACAGTCTTATGTCGAACACATTTCCAAGAACTGTTTTAGGAAAATTATTTACTAATGCAAATTGAACGACAGAACGGGAATGGCGTTAAAGTGGGCATATCTAAGGAAAATCTCACGGGGGCCTTCCACGCAATGACATCAATGAACCATAGTTGTGCGGTAGTCAACCTCTGATAATTTTTTTTTTAAATTGGAGTTGGCATACCTTGTTCGAAGGCTTCCTAACTACGACCCGGTTCGTTTTTGGCCATCTTCCAACTCCCTGCATCCCCCTCTCATGGTCCTTTGACTCGTATGTATCTCCTGTCTTTCCGGTTATCGTCGCAGGTTTGACAAAAAGAGCAAACTAGCTATTCTGAAAACTTTCATGAGGGTAATAATCCATCTTTTTTCACCAGGGAGCTCAGACTCCCAGTCCTTTGGCGCGAAAGTGAAGGTGACTCCATGCTCATTCTTCATTTCCGAAAAACAGGCAAATCCTTGCCCTCTGAAAAGGACAACTTAGTGCAATTCTGTCAGCCTTGTGGGGATTGAACCTTCTCCAAATGAAACTCTGCGTAGTATAGAAAAGGCTGAGGGCAGAAATGCGGTTTGAATTTTAGTTCATTGGAACGTGGCCAAATAATCATTTGCGAGATCCTCCACGCCAATAAAGCACTACATCTATCCAACAAAGACCGGTCAACACAAAACTCAGCGAATGGTTGCACTAATATGACGAATGAAATCATGTGGAAGTTCTGATGAGACAAAAGGGCATACGTAACTTCACTATGCAGCGTCGGGTAATCATACATTATTCACCTGTGGAATGCGTTCTATCCGAATGCGTGTCTGCCATATGAAAGAGCAGACTCGATCAATTATGCATCATGTATGTTTTCAGTCTGGAATCAGGCGCTGCAAATGGCATCGAGAAACATCGCTTGCAGGGCAGATTCAAGACCGGTTATCATACAAATGCCAGCCTCATGCAACTCACTTCTCATAGCCCTGTTTGGGACAGAGCATGGATGTTATGTGTATAATTATTCCCCCCGACGTGAAAAAAAGGAGCACACAGGTATATTGTGAATGCTGGATCTCTCACCTCGTTGGCAGCGGAAAAGAGGAGGTTCCTGGGCACCGGGATGCTAGGTGCAGAGCCCACAAGCCCACTTGAATAATGCATCTTTATCATGATTAACGCAGTGCTCGAGACCACTCCTCCATATCGTGACCACTCCAAATCACATCGAGATCAACCGGATGAGGGAAGGAAAGAAAAACCTTGGCAGAATCCACACACCGGACAAGATCCAAAATATCACACTCCAAGTACGGGTTCGCTATCACATCGCCGGTTTTCTGTCCCTTTTCCCTCTTATTTCACAGATCTCCCTTCCTGTAAGGCACTGGAGACTGTCACGGATTCGGGAGGCTCCAAGAGCATCTCTCCTCTGCTCTTTGTCAAACCTGAAGGAAACGACACGATTAGGGAGCAAAAGTCTCCTTTTCCCTTACTCTCACACAAGGCCCAGTCGGCATCCCCCAGTCGAGCACTGTGCTTCAGCCCAGACTCCCGCAATGAGAGCGAATCGATAGAGGGGAAAAAATTTCACCCGAAAATATGAGGGAGCGAGAGAGGAGAGCGAGCGAGCAAGAGCGGGGAGGGAGGGGATGAAAAAAAAGCGAGGGGGAGGTTAAAAAAAAAAAAAAGAAAAAAAAAAGGGAGAAAGGGAACGAAAACGGTTCCGATTTCTCATTCAATACAGTGATCGTGCTGGGCTAGTTTTCAGGAAACGGGTGACAACACTGCACACTGTGGATGGAGTGCGCGAGAGAGAGAGCGAACTGGAGACTTGCGAGTGGAGTGGGCTGGCTCGACCTTGCGACTGACAACAGGCAGGCAGCTAGCACTCGCTCGCTCCCTCTGCACTGGCAGTGCAGTTGCAGCACAGGCTCTCCTCCTCCAATCCAACGTGCTCAACGGGTTGTCCTGACTCCTGACGCAGCGCCATCACCACCACTATGCCTATATGTGTGGGGCTCCCCCACCACCCTTACAATGCACTTGTGAGATCATCAACGTCAATTAAGCGCTTCCCCCGAGATCTTGATGCAGCTGTTCCGTGCGCCTATCTAACCTATGTGCCCACAGTCCATGGCGCCATTCGTTGTCGCAACCGTATACTGGGGGAGGGGGAGGAAGATGGCTGTAGAAAAACTTGTCCTGGTTATAGATAGGAAGATGAGGATAGAAAAAAATCGAGACAACGGAATGACGCAACGATTGCCACAAAACCGACACCCTCTTGACGTTTCTGTCCTTTCTCCATGACATCAGAGAGACGTCAAGATAAGGCTACTAGTACACAAGAAAATGCTGGCACAAATCAGTTTCACCATAAAAAACCTAATTACTTTTAGAGCGTTGAATTTTGTGGCAAAAAAAAAACATGTTCACGAACGATAAGGAGACTTCATAAACATGCTTGTTCGCGGCGTAAGGCATCTGCATTTCCTCTTGCATCGTCCATGAATAAATAACGAATAAACGAAAGATAAATAACGAACAAGGAGAAATGAAGTTATTCCTTTAAGAGTCTACCCGATCCTGATTTACGAGAGGAAAGCGTAATGAAGGCAGCGGTTCGCATGAGGGCTTCCATCTTCCTTAATGACGCAACATAGAACTGGAGACACGAAACGGAAGACAATAAATGCAGACCACGCGAGGACCAAGCAAGTACTAGCTTCAACCTCGTTGCCATGGCAATCAAAATTCAAGACCAAAAAGTTGAAGAATTCATGAAGCCCGAGAAAGAATGCCATGACCTTTGATCAGGATGCAGCAATGGCAGCATTTAAGGCCTTGCTATCTTTGAAGTTTCGGGGAGCTTTTGCGTCATGTCGCGATGCCCTAACGACGTCAGCTTACATATCGCACTTGAGTACTTTTCCCCTGGTGGTACTCAAACGTACCTTTGCCTTCCAGGACCCTTCCCTGCCATCCATACCCCACACATCCTGTACTCTCCAGAGATGTCTAAAGTTGATATCCAGAGGAGGAGGAGGAGGAGGGTCGTATGAGGCTTAGCAGCACACAAGCACACCCTTGGTGCCCGAGGAATCTCGCATGCAACTACCACCGAGAATCGTGCATGAAGGAAGGACAATGGGGAATGAGGAATGAGGGATGAGAAGGTTTCAGCATCCATTATCCGGTTGATGAGAGAGATGATGCATCGGCCTGAAGCCTGGCGGTAGCCAGGCCAGGGCAAGGACGCACAAGGAAAGGCTACGGGAAGGAAAGGGGAGGGGAGGGTCCCTCTTCTCCAGGCGTATGTTGTTCGACCTCCCAAAGTGTCTGATATAAATCTAATCTAAATCCAAAACGGTCTAAATATTGCTTCCTATTTCATTTCTGCAAACCATCCGTAATCGAAAATCTCTCCACTCTTCCTTTATCGACGAAAAGCTTTTCTTTGCTTTTTCCTTACATTTTCTGAGTATTTTATTTCTCACCACCTGCAGCAATCGGCATTTTATTCCCGAAGGACATCGAAGGATCACAGAGATCAGAGCAAGGTCGATATAATCAACCAGGAAGGAACTGCCGTGCATACGCGTATCATCTACATTATGTATCAACGGTAAGCCCTTCCGCTTTTTCACAGGAACTCGGTGATTAGCTCCGGCACACAGGACTCGGGTTTCATTTTCCCGATCAAAGCAGAGGAAACCACGTGATTTGCATGGTCGGGGTCTTTACTGAATCAGGAATGTGCGTGTGCGTGTGCCTGTGTCCAGTATGAAGGGCATTGGAAGTGACCTTTCACACTCCATTGCCCAAACCCAACATGCAACTCCACGTGGCCCCCAGGGCAACAAAACGGAAGGATTTCATGCATGCAAAGTTAACTTGAGATATTATAATGAAATAACACAGAATATTAAAATGAACATTAATATGAAAAACCACAGAGCAATGTGTCAACTGGTGAATAAAAAACACGAGGACTTTATACAAGAATGCAAAACAAAGAAACCTATCGACAGGTTGTTTCCGATTGCTTGTACGACTCCAATGACTGCAACTGAATGGACAGGGAGGAACGGAATGTGGGGGGTGAGACCTTCCGTAAGGATGAAGGAGTTCCGTGAGAGAGTGAGCCATGCAGAGAGGTGTGTAGATTACTCTCCATGGGTCTGGGGTAGGATGGGCGTGGGCGCTAGGCTTGTGTGAGAGCGAGTGCGCGGAGCGAGTTCGTTATCTGTAGGCTATGCAATGCCAAGGACAGGAAACAGGGACAAACCAGGGACAGTCAGGACAAAACACACAGTCACTTTCGTGAGATCTTTTTCTCCCTTCCTTTCATGCTCTTTGATTATTCACACATGACATTTCAAGGCTTCCGCCATGGCATAACGGAATTATCGGAGATTTGAAAAAAAAAAGCTCGCCTCAAATATCGAATGACAGAGCGCATTGAGGGTCAAAGATCTGCGACAAAAAGCCTGCATTCCACGGATTTCGTGGAAAAACACGAGTGCGAGGAGTCTGACCGTTACCCATGGCCAGGAATGGAGGATCGGTCCAAGAGGATTAGAACCGGGTCGTCCCCCTCCCTCCAGCTCCAAAAGGAATGCTCTGTGATTCAAATGACAAAAAGAGAGACGCAAAGCTCCAATCTATAGGGACATTCGAATTACATCCGATACACATGTAACAAGCACAGGTGAGGAGGGGTGGATTAAGGTTCCAAGGGAAGGGAATACAGCATGGCCTCAGGGGATGTGATCGAAGATCCATCATCCATCATTTTCGGTGAATGCAATCGTGGGAAATCCTCAGATGCGATCACATTTCACGCCAGATTCCACCCGTCTTTCACATACAGAAACGTATTCCTCTTCTTTCTTTGGCCAGAGAACCGTTGCAACAAACCAGAAATATTCCATTCTCGGAAGACATGTAGGCCTAATCCAGGAATGAAATGGGAAGAATGAGAAATTCACCACATGGATATATCCTCTGGAAACATGTTCATGGAGACAATACATAACCACCTATGCGGATAGCGTGTGAACTGGACCCATACCCACTTTTCATTCATAATGCAAGTGATCATGACTCGTTAATCACCCACATCACCCTCATGAAAGCCAGAAAAGCAAATATTGCCAGTAGACCAAGGTTGGCCCATGAGAGGAGAGAAAAGAGACCTTTTCCATCTCTAAGTAACTCTTCTGTTTCACAGTTTGGGTGGTCCTTTAGAGGAAAGAACGTCACTGGGAATGAATGGCCAGGGCTGGGATAACGTCTTCCTTCCTTTACCTTCTCTATACAGTCATCATGACTGACTGAGCCGATTGAGAAAGAAGTACAATGGAGTTCAGGAAAGGGGTTTCACTTGAAAAAAGGCAGCGATCTCATCACAAGTACCTACCAATGCTGCGCAAAGGTTACACATTTTTCAGTGGTACTCAGTTACTTTGATGATGCATCTTTTATCGGAATTATACGAAACAGTAGCGCTTTCGGCAAACCAGCATAATCAAAACCGTAATCTCTTTTTAAATTTTATGCGATGAGGATTTTGAGCGCCATCAGTTGCTTTTTTTTTCATTTTCCACATATTAAACATTTCATTAAACCAATTTCATAACTTTTCTACAAATGGATCCAAAGTACAGGCAATGAAGACGGAACTCAAGCTCGCTCTTGACCCTCGAGGATCAGTGGGTTTTTTTTGCACCTTCGTGAACCATCATTCCGTTAGATGTCGGGAGTGTTCAAGGCGGGACGGAGAGCCTAAAACAGCGCACGCGCAGAATGGGGACGTCCCCCGTCGGGACAAGGCAGGGTCCCTGAGTGCCTGTGGAGATGGGGATCGATCAGATGTGTCTGCGGAGGCAAAGGATTGCAGGCCAGGCAGGCCCTGGCTTCAATCGAACAGTCCCTCCGAGCCCTATAGAGAGTCCGTCTGGCTTGCCCCAAGGATAGCCAGCTCATTTGCCTTGGCCTTGTGTGGGCTTCTCTCTCTTTCTCCCCCTTTCCCCCCATCCCCCCCCCCCTCTCTCTCTCTCTCTTTCGCTCTGTCGACTCGAACGTGAGCGGCCTTCACGATGCCACTCCCGCCTTGTCTCGTACAAAAGCGAAACGTGGGACTATGGAAAATCGTGGAAGGATAAAACGACACGTTGGCTTTTGGCAATATTCCACACCAGATGCGGGCAAGGTCTCCCCTCGAGAATGTCAGCGCACGCAATATGACACTCCGAGAAGATGAATTGGGGATGCATCTGTCGTCCCACCAGATCATCTTCCTTCTCCACCCTCCAACACATACAGTATACATGAGACAGATTCCCCACGCCCCTTAAAAAACTCCTCCTCCTATTAACGGAAGTCGACGATGGACGACTCATTTCTGCGGTCGCAAGTTTTCCCGGTTCCCAGACATTGAGAACGGAGCCTGTGCTCTGATTCAGGGGAAACGATGAGAAAACAAGTCCTGGCGCCATGTGACAAGTACGTCTCTCCCGGCTAGAGGCTGCAAAGGGATAGAGGGTGCTCCGGCAGTACACAAATCATGTACTTGAGAGGCTGGAGGGGGCGCTCTTACTTGGTACGTGCTGGGAAAGCTTTCATGGCGCTTATTTTCTCTACAATGACTTCCTAGCCTACTTTTGGACATTCCAATCATTACATGTTCCAATTTTCAAGGAAAATAAAGATGAGGCCGAAAGATGGGCATGAAACAGGAAGGTGAGAAGCATCTTTTACTGCCCACTTTCATAAGAGAACGGATTCAATTTGGCTGAGGGGAATTTCAAAAGCCTGAGATGAGGATCATTTTCTGAAAAATGTCTGGGGGCCAGACAGCCCACAAAAAATCCGTCTGGGGATGAGGGGCTGGGGCATGACAAAAAAAGGTCTGTTGACGCAATTGTGTCAATCGATGAGGGGGACATTGTTCTCTAGATGGGATCACATCACCCCATCCGATCGAGTAAATTTGGGGGAACAGAATGACGGGCAGGACGACAGACAGAGGGAAAATGAGGAAAGAGGAAGAGGAGACTTGAAGGTCCCCCCCCCCACTAAAAAGGGCCTGGGCATTATCTACAGGTCGTTCCACTCCCCTCTTCTCTTTTTGGGGGGAGGCCATTTCATCTCTCTTTCTCCCACCCTCCTCTTCCTCCTCCTCCTCCTGTCCCTCTCGTCGTGTTTATTCTGTAAACAAGGAATGGGAGGGAGGAGAGAGAGAGAGAGAGAACGCACGCTCTAGGCTTCGAAGAGGCAGAAAGAACCCCTCGTATTTTTCGACCGTTTTTTTCACAACAACCTCTCCACTCTTGTACCATCTCACGCTTCCTTCATTCCACACTCCCATCATTTTATAGTCACGCGACATTGAGGGACCATTTTTCATCTGACTGAACGATGCCAACCCGTTACAAAGTCACTTTCACAAAAAAAACTCCAGTAAGTAATTTTTCCGAGACGTATTGTAAGGTATCAAGATCCGTCTACCCAGACTGTCAGATTTTTGGAAGGGCATCCGAGGAAAAGGAAGCGCAGGGTTGGGGGTGGAGGAAAGGTAGGGCACATCTGCAATGACAAGTCACTGCCAAAAAAACGTCTAAAAATACCGGGACGGGTGCCTTTTTTTAGCAGCTCGGATCCGCCTGTTGTTACCTTGAGAGAGCCAAGATCATGACCCTGCCCTCTCCCTTTCCACCATCGTCAATGTAATATACACAGAGCTCCCGATTTAGCTCATCAACTAAGCTGACCTACATTGGGTCATGCAGTATTTCATTCCCTTTATTGAGATGTTGATCAGATAAGACATGCAAGGCCAGGATCGGGTGGTTGACCTGTCTCATTCCCAGTTTTCCCATGGCGGAATCGATAGGCGACGACCGCAGAAGAGATCCACGCGAGGTCATTATAATAGAGAAGAAAGAGACCAACCTGCGTATTTCAAATCTCCGTCTGCACAAAACACAGAATTAACATCTACTGAAGGGAAAGTACTCGATGAAATAACATTTACTACATTATGCATCTTGGAAAGTTACGCCCGAATGCCAAAACCTCCTTCAGTTGACTGTCCTTTTAAGAATACACAGACTGCTATGGGGGAAAGAGCTCTTTAGCTTAAAGGTCCCTTTATCTCCCCTAAATGAGGTTTGTGCATTAGGACCGTACTATTCTTTATTTAATTGTGAAATTTCTCATTTTTACGATACGTCTAGCAGTCTGTATCACCCCACATTGAATGAATTGCTTTATTTTCTCAATTTCACAATTCTTGTTTCGTACTGAAACATAAAGCATTATAGTTTGCCCTTTTAAAAAAAAATAATACTCTAATTTGGTTTTAAAAGAAAATAGACTATACAGAAGGTGGACGCGCATAAGTTGCTGACTGTAGCTCGTGGTATGAACATGTTTAAAATCCCAAGCGAAAAGAGAAAGAAATGACTAAACATCGAGTATTAGCATTATGATATCCGTGCACAGTCCTTAACGTTTCCTCCAGGCACCAATGCTCATCGATATCCTAGTGCAGACTAAGGGTCTCCCGCATCACTCCCACGGATCGACAGGAAGGAAAAGACAAGTCATGGACGACATATCCAACACAGTTGCATAGCCAGGGGGAGAGGGAGAAAAGAGACGAAGGGCCCCTTGAGGGGGGTGGCAGAGAATGATCCAAAGAACAAAGCATATACAAGCATTTGAAGCAGGTGGATTTCAACATTCAAGGGGAGGGGGGAAGAGGAGAATTGAAGCTTGCTTCTGAACACCTGGTCCTGACTTCATGGGCCTACTGCAGGGCTTCCACGCGTAAATCCAGAGTACTGCAATATGAACCTATACGAGCTTGCATGTCATATGGGGATGCTCGTTTATGCCAGGGGGCATAGAGCGTCATCATGATATCAAATACGCATATGGACGGGGGGGCAGTAATTTTCTCCATCTCTGAGGAAGAGAGAGAGAGAAAAAAAAAAGGGTTGTTGGAATGAAAAAGGGAGGGCTCGTGGCACTGAAGGAAATTCGAAGTCAGCCCCTTCGGGCCATGAAACCATGCATGATGAAAAGGAACGCTTTTGCCAGACAGCTCGGCTTGATGAGCCCCTTGATGGAGCGTCTTTCCTGGATAAAATTACCTTCGCCTCCCTTCTAGCCATGCCGAATGCCATGCCACTGGTTCTACCTGCAATTACCCCCATCGCTAATGCCACGTCTTAGATCATAGCCCCAGACCCAGAAAAGTCCGTCTGCTTCATTCCTTCCTTCATCACGCCACTCCTCTCTCTCCTTTTTTTTTTTTTACTGCCTCATTCTGTACTAATCCTGGGAGAATTTCAGCGCAAAAATCGAGCAACATTGTGGATTGATGACAGGAAAAAACGCGGAGAAAAACGTGAACTTGAGAGTTCTACCTGTTCCCAATGGATGAGGAAACCACAAGCCACAGAGGTGTACCGGCTCGAGTACTGGCAGTGCACTGAACTTGATTACAGGACGTGTGGAAAAGGAAATGACAGAGCAACAAAAAATTGAATTTCTTTGATAGGCTAAGAAAGTAAGAACCGATTCACAAGAAACCATCTACTCATGCATCATCCCAAGCCAAAAGCCACCGTTCGACATGTGCAAATGAAAAAAGTTAATCATGACGGAAATTACGAAGGGGGAAATTTATGGAGTAATCATCCGCAATCTCACATTTCAATTTACCGGCGGTCATCACCAATCTATCGTAAATTCCAAGGAAAGGATTATGGAGAGGGGAGTGAATAAAGGGTTAGAAAATAGGACTAGAGGAGAAAAAACTAGAATTCATCGTATTGGGGCAATAAGCGGCTCAGTACTAAGCCTCCATAAAGTCTGCAATCCCAGTTTACGACCCCCTGCGACGCTAGAACAAAGAACGGTACCAAGTAGAAAAAATACTCCATAAAAAAAAAAAAACATAAAAAAGCAAGGGGTATAAGGCAATAAAGCCAGCAGACGATTTTTTTGTTTTGTTTTTGTTGTTTTTTTTTGGGGAGGGAGGGTCTGAATATAGGCCTGCATAAAGGTGGGAATATTCTCGGACAGAAGAGCCCCAATTTCGGATAACGGGATCGCCAGGTAGAACGGCAAGGGAAAGGGGAAACCAGAGGGAGACAGGATGTAATAATCCGATGTGGTCGTAAAAAGGTTCATGCTCTCCCCTGGAACGGACCTTCAAGGACTTCTTCAGTCTATCTCTTTCCCTTTTTTCAAGAGACTTGCGATATGGATCCACCATTCCATTCCTCGAGTGCTACCACGCTATCCCATTCATTTCAGGGATCCATTATGCACCTGAAAACAAAACTTGGTTTCACTATCTCGTCCTTGACTGGTCACGACTGACGGGACCTAGTTCCTCATGACTTCAGCGTCAATGCTGGCTGTCCTGGGCCTGGTTCTAAGCGGGTTCACTTCCTCCCAGAGATAAATGAAAGAGGATGGAAAAAACGGGGGAGTAGGACAGGAGCATGATGGATGGATGGATGAGAGGGAAAAGGGTGAAAAAAGCAACGAGTACTGCTGGGCTCTCCCCCCACCCGCAACCTCGGCTCTTCAAGGTCGAGACACTTTCCACTTCACTTTCTTCATCAACCGCCCTGGACCAGAAAGAGCCATGATTACGCATCACCCTCAATCAGACCATCATCTCACTGAATCATCCCATCTTGTCCCTTTGCTACCTTCGAAGAAATACCTTCACGAGAGACGGAATGGAACTGCACCTGCCAGAACCACCAACAAAAAATATGCGCGTGCCTCCTGTCACTTTACTGTGTGAACAGGTCACACACAAAAACTCAGAATAAAAAAAGGCAATGATGAGAGGGGAGCAAGGGAACTCGATTCATCGGATGGAACCCCCAATCAGAGCGCAAAAAGAGGCCTGATATGAAACCCTTTTCATGGTATCATATTGCCTAGGAGAGAACAAGAGGAGGGCTTTTCATTAGATAGGGTTAACCGCCCGAGTCTCAGAAACTTGTCATTATCGCATTGAGATCCCCCTAAAAGAGTAGGCATACCCTAGCAACAGATGAAATGGAGCATGAAGGACGAGGAGATAGAGGCGGGCTAGCTTAGCTCTGCTAAGTACTAACTCAGCCGGTGCACGAATTCCCTCCGGCAACCCTGGACCTTGAGAACAGGCACAGAGGCTCCAGCTAGACATATATAACGAGCGAGGGTCCTGCATCTTTTGCTCCTCTTTTTCCCTCCGAAAAAGAGACTTCTTCATTTTGGATGCAAATGCTCATGGGAAGCGGGAACGGAGTTGAATGCCCCTGGGGATAAATACTCTGAATGGACTGGATGTGTGCACACCTCGCTCCATAAGATTCCCGGATCAAGAGAGGGGAGACTTCATTTGTTCTCAGTAAATCCCCCATTTAGGGTAGGGTAGTCTGATTTTCTTCTGCGCTTCACGCACGCACGCACGCACGCACGCACGCACGCACGCACGCACGCACGCACGCACGCACACACACACACACACACGCACACACACCAACAAAAAATATGCGCGTGCCTCCTGTAAGGTATCAAGATCCGTCTACCCAGACTAATGTTGCGTCATTAAGGAAGATGGAAGCCCTCATGCGAACCGCTGCCTTCCAGGACCCTTCCCTGCCATCCATACCCCACACACACACACACACACACACACACACACACACACACACACACACACAACCCCTCGAAATGACTCACCTGCAATGCCACGAGAGTCAGCTTTTTTGTTTCCTTCACTTTGACCCCTGCTGTCTTACTCTCTGCCGGCGATTTGCATGGACGGTGACCGATGCTATTTCAGGATCTGCCACTCCAATTCATTCGCTCATTTTTTGGGGACAATTATTCATTCACCTACTTGATGAGGGAAGTGAATACATGAATTCATAGACTCTCCCCTCTGAGGTCTGAGGACCATCATTTTAGTCTCCCTCATGGGCATTCTGCTTGTTACAAGACTTCTGGAATTGAGTGCTACCATATGCCTACAGATAACACATGAAGAGGGAGGGGCACATCACCGGACTCTTGTAAATCCTTCCACCATGACACAGACCTAAGGTCAGAGAGTGACTCACAGGGTGAGACTGAATATGAGTTGAATAAGGAAAAGGCAAAAAGATGCATTATGCTGAGGACACCGGACTGAATCATGAGGATCCTTCAAATGATATGCAAACCTCTGTATTAGGAAAATTTTTCCAAGACAATGGCTATGATACAGGCTAGGGCTTGGCATCACAGGCAACAAAACAAGATGACAACTTCAAAGCATAAATATTTCTTGCCATGCAATAAGAAACATGAGATAAAACAAGGATGGACATTAACACAATAAAAGCACAATGCATGACTAATATGGAATTCCATTCAAGAGAATGCAGGTCAGAAGAGGAAATCAAAAGCAGGAATGCAAGGGAAATGTGCAAGGCAAGCACACAGGCATGAGGCATAAACAAAAAGCAAGTCTAGTCAAACCAAGGAAATATTCAAAACAAAAATGAAATAGAGTATGAAATCCAAGTATATTAAAAACTATTAGGTATGCATTGGAGACAGGCAGCCTTGAGAAGAAAACCCACAAAACATGGATGGGCTTTCACTTCGTCTCCTAAATTTAACCTACTCCAAGATCCAATGTTCCATTCTTGGAACTGAAAAAATCTTAATCATGGTGTCATCCATGCGCTACAGCTTCCAATTTTACCATCTGTTATGGATCACACAGAGTAGTATTTTGTTTCCACCTAGGATACAGCAGCAAACTTGATGTGCTGATTCAAATTCAGATGGAGTCTTATGAGTCTCATCAATAGATCCCAACAGTAAGAGCTTAGACCAAATTATTGTATTGTGATTTTACTAGCTGATGCTGGAAACAGCCTTTTTTTTGCAGCTCATAGAATTAGGACTTACTTTTGCTTAAAGGAGAGTTCACTTCTGATACCTATGTTATCATTTAGCATGTCCTGCCAATTGGTGGAATGTCCATTGCATGTGCAACACATGTGCTTCCTACTCATAAATTATATCCTTGTAATGCATGTTGGTCACATTTGTGACCCTTACATTTTTATTTTAATACAAGAAACTGTCATCTTCATGACTTATAGTTAGCTTCAGATAACAAGTGTTTATCTTTTTCAATTGGAAAAATAATTACTGAAATTGTGAAGACTGAAAATGATAATTACTCAAATTAAATTCCATATGACAACTGCCTCCAAGATGGCAAATTGTGAACCTTGGATATCATGAGGATATGCCTAAATACATATTCACAGGTATATAGTATACAGGATATAAATGATCCATGGGAGGTCCTTCCATACACTAAGCAGACATGTATAGCATGTGTTTCCTATGGGAAGAACTGTATGAGATGCAAAGAGAACACCTAATTGGTGTAAGTTCATTCAAAGCTTTACTAGATATTTATGAGAAAAATCAGAGCCCATAACAGATATTTGATACAAGGATGCTATCACTGTTAGATAACCAAGTCAACTGATAATTTACATTTCTTCAGCTTAAGCAGCTAATATTTTGAGGAAAAAAGGACTTTCAGCCCTAGTGATCTACATCCCTTATATGAACTTTTAGATATTGGGTGAAATGCAACAATTGGTTAAATATACACTAATTTGATTTCATAATGGTTCTCTATGGAATTGGTTGGATGAAGATTTTATTCCCATAGGTGCCCATTATTCTGGGTGATGGTTTGCATAATTGCATTGCAGTTTCTATTCACTCCAAAGGGATTGCAGTCTCCTGTCCATCTTCAATTTATGATTTCCTTTGAAGAATTGCTCATAGCATTGCTTTGAACCAATTTGAATGACACTTTTGAGATCTGTTGGGAAAATAATCTACATGCAGTGCAAGTTTCATGATACTAGCTCAAGTGCAAGCATATATACAAAACATGTTGAGTGCCATGGATAGACAACACATTCTTATGTTAATCACCACAGGCCAGGATCACAGTCATTACAACTTAACTTTATATGTCAGGCCTTAAAGCCTGACATGACAGTTGATGCTGTAAACTTTTAATTATTGGCCTGTCTCTATACTGTCAGTATTGAAAAAAGTTCTAGGTTCTTTTATGTGAAACCATTTCTAGGCATTCCCTGATAATGATATTTTCTTAGAAAGGTAACAAAATTCTGCAAGAACCATGGTCATAGCTGTTGATTGAATGAATGGAAAAGTTGGCTCAAAACCTTTTTTTTACGCAAAAAAAGAGCTTCTAATTCTTTATCACGAGATCCTGTTGATGAAACAAGAAGACTCTGAAATGTTTTATCATGTTCTAGACTGGCTTTACTCTAGATTTGACAGGATACACATTATCTGTGCAGAGTAATGAGAGTAATGATTGTATAAGTAATGCCTTTTCTATATGACATTAATTATCTCAATACAGAGATCTTAGAATGTATACAGATACTAGTTCATCTCATTGTGATATCCTTTTTCAAAATATAATGCAGCATTTGTCAAGAAGTATCTGAGAACTCTGGCATAATGGTGTACTTCAAACACTAACAATGTTGGATAAATCCTGCAGCATTCTTTTCTCTTCTCAGAAAAAATATGAATAAGATAAGGATCCTGAATAGCTTAATAGAAAAATCTGAACAGGAGAAAATTGAATTTTTTAGGCATATACACTGACAATTTAGATTTCAAATAGCAAAGTGAGCAATAATAATTTACCTGGCATTGTATTCATGTAACAGGTGCAGGAGACATGTACCATGTAAGTGCTGTGAACTAAACTATATCATGCATCTTCACTTGAATTACTACTTCTGTGTAGGGTCTGATTAGTTTTCTATAGTAAAAGAAATTGATAGTGTTCCAGAAGTCCATAGTTTGATGAGCTTTCCCATAAATATGAATGTACTTGGCCATTTTTCGAGAAATGGAGAAATTTGCCACTGAATATAAGTTAATATAAGTTAATAATGCAAAATCTTTAGAGAACACAAAGAAAATATATCAAATCAAAGGCTCACTCCTTCAATAACTAGATCTGTATCTTCCTTCAATACTTAGATTAGTAGTTAATGGCATTCAAACAATTCCTGCAGCACTGGCTTGTAAAGGAGAAGAGAACTAGTTCTTAGGACCCTGAGTCAAGTACTACAACATATGAATTCATTTCTTGACATCAACATTTAAAAACTCTGACTTGAATACCTACTTTCAAAGTTACCCCCCCCCCCCCCCCACCCAGACAATTGGAAAATGAAAATTTTGCTTCAGATGTTACTCTTCAAACTAAATTAGGCCTAGGGCCAACATCTGTGTAACCCTGGGCTTTTGAAAATGATAGAAAAGGCCTGTTTGATTTGCTCACTAGGTTAAAAGATTGCTGGTTGGATCTAAAAGTTCTCTACCAGCAGTCATAGGCACTAAACTTCCTCCAGAATTAACTCAACATTCACTTAATCTATTGAAGCATTTAAAGAGTATAGGATTAGCCCAAGAAAAAATTTACTCCAGCAAAGACTACTTTTATCATGCCCCTTGCAAAGTGGGGTCTATATGAACTCCACTATGAAATCACAATATTACTTGATCTTGATAGGTGAACTGGATTGAAATAATGCTTGGCACAGAGTTTGATCAATTTAAAGAAATCCAAACATAATTTTTGTCCAGATTCAGTGTAACCCAAGCACAAGATACACCATATGGCTGGAAGATACAAGTAGCATTGGCATATTTTTGCTAATTTTTTTAATTGTCAGCACAGAAGCATATCTTGCAACATTGTATATCCTTGCATGAGTGATGATATACTCATATAAGATGCATAGTAGGGTAGCAGTGGATCCCACAACTCTCCAAGTGCTGTACATTAAACATGCACCTTCAAACCATCATGCACTCTGATCTGCATCATGCACACCCAGGCTTCACAACATGCATACTTGTATATATGCCAGCATATATATTATATCCCCCTATACCACACACATTGCCATGTTTCTGATTAATCTGGAATTGGAATGGGCTTCTCTTTCATATCAGCAACATTACATGAACACCAGAAATTATGAATTTGGTCTATAGCTGTCTGATATGATTACCAAAAAATAATTGTTTTTGGGATCTGTATGGGCCCCAGCTTTGCAAGTGATAGGTTAAGTCAGAAGTATAATAGTTTCATGGGCAAGGATGATACAAGGCCTTTTGCCTCACCTTAAACCTATACAAAACTGAGAAGGCTACCCTTTAACCAAGGATGGAGAGGAATTATGTGCTGCAAGCTAAGTGCAAAGGCTATACCTAAATTTTAGAGGTTATGCCAATATGATACAGGTTCATTCCTTGGTCTAAATTCCTATGCTAGGCCTAAAGGCCTACTGTTGAAGAGCCTGCCTTCACCTACGATAGTCCCTTAGAATTGCTAGACCGACATCCCCGACCTTAGGCAAAAGCAATATGATGACTCTTCAAATCAATTTTTACAACCTCACATCACATCGCAACGCAAACCCCCATCACAGTGAAACTGGACACGAAAAAAAAGGGAATAAAAAAACCGGAGCCGACCGCGAGGGAGAAAGAAAGGCGAAGGAACCAGACATGGACCCCTAGCCAATGCTGGGAAGACAATGAAGATCGCCTGGCGGGAACTCTGTCAAACTCAACACTCTCATTCCCCATCCTAGATGGCAGCTCGCATCAACTCTCAACCATGCGTTCTTTTAAAGAAAAACTCATTCCCGATACGTAAAAAAAAAAAAATAAAATAAATATTAACGCGGGAATCGTCATGATGCTTTGGAATCTGACCTGAAAGCTGCTGTCGAACATGTGTAGAGGATGAGGTTGGTGGGAGTCGGCCCGTCCGTAGCCTGACCATCGATGATCCGAATCCGTGCTTGAGTAATTCTTTCCCACAGAGATTCAATATTTTTCACGAGGGATGGAGGATGATTTTCGCGGACGCAAAGGAGCAAGCGGGAGAGGGCATGGTGAAGATGTCGTTGAGGGGATGGTGTGATGAAGTTTACTGGCACGCGGGTCCTTAGCCGACTCTCATTTTCCCTCCTCGGTGGCATTTGCTTTTGCGCATGGTTATACAGTAGCCGTAGAGACTGGAGACGACAGCTATACCCTTGCCATGCACCCCTCCTCCACTGGATTACCTCTAAGCAGATAGATGCGTATATATCGAAAGCACTCACTGACACCCAGCGTCTCTCTCTCTCTCTCTCTCTCTCTGTCTTTCTCTCTCTCTCACACACACTAATGTCCTCGCCGATTTCCCGCATTCAATGGAGCCATTTGCTGTGATGACTGGGCGACAGGACCGTGAAATCCGAGCCAATGAATGTGATTCCCATCCCCCCCCCCCTCTTTTTTTCTCGCGTTCAAGGTCGGATCAACCTATCTGCCCTCTTTCATGGCGGAAACGTGCGGATTCGGAATTAGACTATTCTCCACATTAGGTGGCACCTGGAATCGAGAGTATTTTTTCTGCTGTTTGTAGGTCATGCAGGAAGTAACCATCCCATCCCAAAAAGAGAAAGAGAATTTAATTTAATGAAAACCCTGCAGTGTGAGTGGGAGTTCATCGTCGTCTTACCGCGCTCTATTTTTTTTTTCTCAAGCTTGAAAAGGAGAAATGCTCAAATGTAGTTATCAACGTCCATCAAGATGATAGAATTCAAGGTTTCAGGGCCTCATAATTAGTAAGCCACAAATCGTTATAAATACGAACTGTGCCTACAGATACATTCAGTTGCTAATTACCATAATTTTATCAGGATGTCATGAACAATCTCCTAGGTATCGAACGGTCATAAATTAACGAGCAATACGTGCGCATACAAAACTAGAGTTAATAACGAAGTCCCATGTTTAGCCACATCACTTGGATCCCGAGCTGTCCTCAGACGTTCTGCGCTCCTGTGAAAACCCTTTATTCAACGACCAAGCAGCATTTATTATTTGCTGCTAACGTTTTCATTTGAGAGGCATAACCAAAATATTTTCGATCTGATATGAAAGATAGTTTCAGCAAATATCAGAGGCTGACGCATGTGGGAGTGGAGAAAATGAGGATGTTCGACTACCCTCCCTGCTATTCATTTAACTGCCTTAATGCTGAGCCCTCCATTCCTAAAATCCTGCATACATTCCTGTATTGAATGCATTGAATGGTATCGCTGCAGTAGTTCATATTGTGTGAATACGGAGTGAGAATTTTACCCCTTTGTTGCACATATTTTCAATTTTCAAAATTCATTTCCTGATGTGAAAGGTAGAAGTCTGCGTAAAAGAAAATTTTCAAATAAATGTGTGCTTTGTATAATAATAAAAAAAAGTCGACACATGAAGAGCTCGATGACATGCTCAGGACATGTCTCAGATTTGCTGAAAAATCTGGTTAATCTGGATTGTGTTGTCAGATATTTCTTTCGCTTAACATCATCATCACATCATTTCAATCATTTCACTGCCACTACTTACTCGATCAGGAAGTATTAAAGGGAGTTGTTCATGCCATCCGGATAAAATTATGCTAGTTAGCTATTGAGCGTATCTATAGGCACAGTTCGTAATAAGCACGACTCAGCTTATCTACTTACGAGTCCCTACTTAAACGCTACATTTTCAAGGGATGCTTATCACTATATTTGAGTATTGAATATTTCCCTTCGAGGCATGTGGCTTGAGATAAAAAAAAAGGAATGGTGTACCAGAATGTGATTCCATTCGCACTCAATATGCACATAGATTAACTTGCGCCGTGCTGTCACTAAGTAAAGCTCTCGTTCTTCCATACCAGGTCAGAACATTTTTACATTGTCCCTCGGTCCCTTTGGATCCCCGGGAGAATAGTTGGGAGTGCCTTCTGAACAATTGACTGAGTTTGACTGCAGGGACCAACGATTTTCCTCATTAAAATACCACATTCATGAAGTTTTAAAAGACGGACTTAAAAGAAAAGTCTCTTAAAAGGGTATTAGGTAAAATCTCTGAATCTCAAACTTACAAATCTTAGAAGAAACCCGTTTGCTTGGTACGAGGGTAGAGTAAGAAATATTATACTGATATGGAAATACCTTGTCCATCACAGACACCGCCTGCATTCGTTAATCTCTAACTTATAGGAATGACAAAACTGAGAATATCCATACAGTACAATTAATCCATTTCATAGATTGATGACCACTTCGGGGAGAATTCCAGGAACCATATGACACCTTCAGTTACTGTCGCCGAGTTACGAAAAGGGGGAAATGTAGCATCCAATTCGTGGCGGGAGGAGGAAAAGTATTAGATTCGATTCTTGCTGCAGGGTCACGAAATGTTTATTTCTTAGGGAAAATGTCACAATTAGAATACCAACGGGTGCTAGATATGGTATCCCCGTTGAAAAAGCTTGTCGTAATGAACTAGTTACGAGAATTTAGAAGATACCTAGTCTGAGGAAACCCAATTACGAGGTCCAATGACTGGACTCTACCGTAACCGCAGTTCAGAGCTCTTACCCATAAAAATTTCCACACTCACAACTGCCGTTTACGCTCACGCATTAGCTCCGAAATCCGTACTCTTCCTTCTCCAAATTTTCTGAATCCATCGAGTTTCACCCGTACCGATTCAATACTTTCGGCCATCTGGAAGTATGTGGCAGGCATCTCGTTCTCATTATTGTTCTCGCGACAGAACAGACTGGTGAGAGGGAAAACTATTGAACAAATTTAGGTATCGATGGATTTGTCCTGATGCAGAAGTGTGTCTTTTGGGGATTGCAAATACAGCACGGAAATATAGCACGGAAAGTACTGAGAAGTACGAAGTATTCAAAAAGCAGATCTCAAGACAAGTTTTTCTTGGGCGAAACTTGTCAATTAATAGATTTCGACAAATTAGGTATTGGTGAACTTCCCTCGGAGAGACTGACTTTTCCGTGTTTCGAGTACTGAATTTATGCGTAACGTATTGAGTACTTACAATTTAATGTTCGCTGATTCGAATCGGTCTAGAATAACTCTTGATCCTTATTTCGACGGACAGAACCACTGGTCTCGGCTTGTTTATGTATTCTGTTCTTTGTCAAGTACTAGAAAGAGTTTCAACATGTGGGACGATATATTTAAAAATATACCGACGCCTTAGAGTCAATATTGCCGCATCGATCTTTGCATATCCGAAGCGTGCCGTTATGCTTACCGCTCCGATGACTGGAAGGGAAGGAAACAACCTAGTTGAGAGTAGGGAAATATCGGAAAGGCTGGAGGGGGTAAAGGGTTTAAGAAACAGGGTAACTGCATCTCGGAGAACACCGGTAGACAGAACATCATTGTTCATGGCCCCTGAGTTCTACGAAACTTAGTTAATTTCGTCTGAAACCTCCAATGCTTCCTCACACCCCCTCACTTGCCTCTTTGGCAAAATATGGGTAACAGATGTATGTACCAAAGCAACAGTACCGCAGGATGAAAATTCATACAAAGTATGGGCTTATGATCATGTGACATAATTGTTACACATGTTACACTGTCACCATACACGATGTTCATAAACATGCTCAAGAGCACAGTTTCCCAGTAAAACCTGCAAGTATTTGTGCTTCGGTATTTTGAGGCATAAAAGAGTGCGCCTAAAGTTGCTTTGCTACAATTTGTAGGGTAGCCTGAAACAGCAGGAAGTTATTGTATTCTGTTATGTCTGAGGATATATTAAAATTGCCCTGTGAGATGTTGACAGCTTCATCCGTTTCAGTCTTTATTCATTTTAGCCATGTCATCAGTGACACCTTGGAATATAAACTTTGAGAATTATAAAAACATTCTTCGTGATAATTTCCGAAACACTAAAATGTCCGAAACATAGCCGGGCTTTTTTTTTTTTGCTTTCTGCTAGGGAAACAACGAAGAGCTAAGAAAAGCGAAGTGAGAGTTGATAACTTTCTCCAGTGGTGTATCTAGAAATTTTCAGGCACTTGTCAGCGTATTAATTTTATAATGAGCCTTTGATGTTTATATGAATTTATGCAAAATGAATTGAATACAAGGCATCATGTAGCAGTTTAGGTCATGCACTGACTCTTTGGCGTCCTTTTCCATTTTCTTTGGGAGCTCAGAACTGGAATTAAGTGGTACGCTGCATCTCGAAACGACTGGGAGGGAAAGTTTTTGGAACGATCAGATTTTTTAAATCACCCAGCGGAACCCAAATCTGTCGCTTCCCCCTGTCGCTGGTCCATGCCTTCATGCTTTTGAATTTCATCCAGTTGGAGGGATTTCCTTTTTTTCTCAACAAGACATCAAGTCACCAATAATTTCATAACGGAAGAATGTAAGTCAACTGTAGTCTTCTGAAGCTAAATAGATTGTCATGTCATTAGACTCATATTCTGGGAGAAGAAATGAAGAATGAGATTCTCCTCATTTCGTGTGGAAGTGAGGTTCTACAGAGGAAAGTGCAATTGAAAATATTTTAAATGGTCGGTCCTACCCTAGAGAATAGCTTTTTTCACCGAATATTTGGGACCTCGGAAACACGGACTTCTAAGTTAATGGCACCACGCCAACTTACTGCATACAAACTCTTTTTTTACCTCCACATCGTGGGAAACTGCCTTTTCTTGTGCGTCAATGATACGTTCGGACACCCGGAACAGTGTCATGAACCGAAGCTGTCCGGATCGGGACATCTTTCCCTCCATGGTTTTATTGACCCTGCCCAACCTGGCCAAGCAAGTCAATCTAAAAAAAAATCCTCATCCCTCAAAGGATTGGAAAGGAGAGAGGAAGATGTATTGGAAGGTGCCTTATCGCATGTGCCTGAGTCTGCACTTGCATCTACTGTATGATACGCGCCATGGTGTGTCAATGCCGAAGGGAAAACAAGCAAGGTGTGTGATAAGTGATCCAATTATGGTTTCGCCTTCGACAGTGGTTTTACAAAAAAAAAATTATGCATCATGACTTCTCTCGGTTACGAGTAATTTCACAATTTCGGCGCTCTTTTCCAACGGTTCTTTAAATATATTTGCTCCAAAGTTAGCTGTCCGGGTGGGAAAAGTAATCCTACCGGTCCTACAGGTCTTTGACTCTTGCAAAAAAAGTTCATCATGTTGAAATTGAAACCGCAATTCAACGGTGATTCACCGTTTAATCACTGGTTTTCAACATCCATTCAACAGGAGTTCGACAGTGGTCACCGTTGAATCAACGTTGATTCAACTTTGAATTGCTGTTGAACCAAATTCCACCGGTGATTCACCGTTGAATCACCGGTGACATTTTTGTACGCGCTCTAATTGAATTAGGAATGCGTATTGGAGCTTAGTTAAAGTTGAGATGAAGTTGTATCCGATTCGTTCAATGCATTTTTCTGTAACTTGATACAAAAAATTGTACATTCCCTTTCAATATGTCCACCTGCATCCACCTGGCTGAACGACCAGGTGGATAGGAGGTGGATTTTTAACCAGGTAGACTTCGCTCCAACAGGTGGAAATACGCCCAAGGGAAAGTCCATCACGTTCAAAATCCACCTGGGAGGTTGTCGTAAGGACATTTTAGAGAAAATGTCGAGATTTTTACATGAGAATTTGAAACAGTGGGAAGCAAGGTGACACAATGAGATTTTGCGAAATTGCAATATTATCCAATATCATTGAAAAGAGCTTCATTTCAACCTGTTACTTTGTTTAAAACAACGAACATTTGAATTTATAATCCAATTTTGCCAATTTTCTCTCGCTTTGACGACTTACATTTTTTGTTTGAAACCATATAAGAACTTGAAAGTTTGAAAAATAGAATCGAATGAAATCTCTTCCGAGGTTTTAATATTGATGTATGATCCATGCTGTTACCTTGAATTCTCAAGCTAGTGCATTTTTTTCTTTTTCCGAGAACTTGACATTTTTTATTTTGAAATATTTTACCAAAATTACCAAAGATTGGAACGAATCATGGTAATAAAACCGTGCTTCAACAGTGGCCTATAAGTAACTTTGGTTCCATTTGCTACTTTCCTTCAAGCGACAGCAAATTAAAATGTGAAAATTTGCCGAATTCCCGTAACTTCAAGGCTTTCCTGTTTTCGACAAGGTATATATTTGAGGGAACGTCCACGAGAGGTCTATTTTTTCAATGCAGGGAGTTAACAGTCTTTATAATTTTCTCGGGTTCAGTAGTACAGTACCATTTAGCGCATGCCATGTAGTAGTGCATGGTATTTACAGGATACACCCCAGATATCGTCGCATATTCTCGGTAGTTAGATGCTTCCCTTGGCATTTTAAAGCGAGATAAATTCCAGAATTTCACCTTCCATGAGGATTTAATTCTTGAACACCGGTTTTCAGACGACAACGCCTATCATTAAGTGGGGGAGGGAAGGGCAAATTCTAGGGCTACCTCTTCCACGTCCTCCACCTTTTCCTGTCCGTTTTCATTTCTTTAATCTAAATTCTACGCTTGAAGTCATATTTCATTGTTCTTCTATGAATCACAGGAAACAAACTAGGAATATCCTATTATCCGCAAATAGCTGTGGCTTGGAAGTAGGGGGCCAAATTCATGAGTGAAGAGGACCATACCCCCTTCTCCGATTCCGCCGCCCTTCAAATGCTCTATATATAGATGAGCAATCTGGTACCTGATGACTTTCACATTCATGTCAAGAATCCCAAGTAAATTATTAGGTGTTCCAGTCGACTCCTGTTGGCTCCTTTATAAGCATCGATGAGATGATTAGGGTATGTTGGGCTTTCTAGCTACAAACCATAGGACTAAGCCAAGACGATGTGGACAAAGCTCGAATATGATACGGACACGGGTCCGGCACCGTGGACAGACGAATTCCAATGAACAGAGGACATCATTGGGTATGATGGAAGCTAGTAATTGCATGATAATTAAAAACAAGCGGTCCAGTGGTGAACCTCTATTTAGTGTTCCGTCATAGATGAAACAAGATAAACACTGTGGATATAAAGAGTAAAGGAAGAAGAATACAAGAGGATTCCAGGAGATGGTGTGTGGGAAGGGCAAGGGAAGGACCACTATTCACTCCCATTTGCTCCTCACTCTGAGTTTATTCATTTTAACCCTCTCGGAAGCTGAAAGCAGTTCATAATTACCTTCGGCATGTATTTCATTCACAGGCACTAGTTCTGAATCAGAAGATCTTTCCAGACATTTTACATTCGATAGTAAGCATGGGAACCAATTGTTTATTTAGTCACAGCTGATACTATCATGAAATATACATCAATTGAAGGTTGATTTGCATATTGGATGAGATTATGAATATTTTAAATGAAAAAAAAATCACTTAGAAAAACGGAGAGATAATAATGCGCGACTGAAAGGGTATTTTATCAATTACATCCATACATTTCATCCAGAAACAATTTATTGTTCGAATACTGGATGAAATTTCGCGAAAACCAAAAATGATATTAAGTTCATCAAACTTGTGAGGTGTTGGCAAATTTGCAGTTATTGTATTCCTGCAAATGTTGACCAAAGCCTGCGCTGTCAGACAGACAGACGCGCAGACACGCACATACTCGGATACACCCACGCACCCTAAGGATCGCATAAATAACCTTTTTTTTTCTTTTTGAAGATAGGCTAGCTAAAAGAAAAGGAGGAGTTACCTTATTTTGGGTGGCATAGTCGAGGGCGAGCATGCAGTCGGCGTATCCATTTTCCGTCTTCATGACACCGTATTGGGCCATGGGTTCTCGATACCACGAGTACATCATACCACACTGTCTCCTTCACTTCACATCACTACCCACAAAAACGATGCAGTCATCTTCTTCAGCTTTATCATCACCCGGGGCTTTTATATATCCTACCATCCAGCGTCCTTTTTTTCTCTCTCTCTCTTTCTCCTTCTTTCTTCCCTTTCTTCCTTCACTCGTTAAGTGGATGGGAAGTACCCCGTCCGGTACTGATCACCGGGTGCTCCATACCATAAAAAATACGCTAATCACCTATCCCTATGGAGAAAAAGGAGGCATTAATGCTCTTAATTCATCATCATCATCTTCGACAGACTTTAACGTGAGGGCTGCTCACCGGTATAAGACCATCTTCTCCTGTCTCCAGACAGACAAGAAAAAAAATAACGGAAACAGAAAAAAATTGCTCCCTCGCATTCATGACTGCGCACCTTCAGGGAGTATATACCTTTCACATTTTCTAGACTGGTGGAACAGGTTTTTGCTGCTTTTTAGGACTATTACCCAATTCGGACCGCCACCACCCACCCTGGGGGCTCATAAACAAGGGATCCCAATTAGGAATCTGTGTCATCATTCCCCAGACGTATAACGGTTTGTGTTTGTGGCATCTCGATGATGCAAGTCGAGGCTTCACTTCCTGATTCCTCCGTCAAATCGACATACTTAGGCCAAACATACAAATAAATACAGGCGACGTACTGTAGCTACACGAGGAATGCAATATTAAACCTCTCTTGAAGAGTGGAGAAGATTGACAATCGAATGACAACTGAACTTAACAGAACTTAATAGTCTTCGATGTAAAAAAGAATTTCCCATTATTTAACCCTAAAGCTTTCCAAGTTGATTACGAGAAAGTTCCAAAGGTGTTCCACAATTTCATGCTTCCGGACGTTGACCGTCACAAACAAAACAAATTTTTTTTCTGTCTTTCTTAAACTTTTCTTGGAATCATTAGTTAAAGGTGGTTTACTCCAAAATACAAAAGATCTCGTGCCAAAAGGGTGACTGTTTTTTCTCCAAGGAATTCGCCATCTCATTTGTCTCATTAAGGTATAGGGAAGGCGCGCTGATCTCTGTGGAATTTCTAAACAAACAGCCTCAGAAAAGAAAATGGAGTTTGATGTAAAGGGAATCGGAGGGAGAGCGACTGGCAGGCGTGAAATTAGACTGCGAGCATTAAGGACGGATAGGCTTCACGGTCAAGGTCTCAGTCTTCCGATGACATGGCAAAAAAACATCTCATTCCAGCCAAAAAAAAGACAACTGAGCAGAAAAAAGGGGGAAAAAATTCTCTCTGGGCATTTTCTATTCACTGGCTCATTAGAGAATCCGTTCCGGTCCACAATGGGGTAGAGATCGGTCACTCCAGAAGTGAGAAGGGGAAACAAAAAAACCAGTAGAGGTCTATCTCATTAAAACAACCCATTCTGACGGTCAAGGTTCCACAACTTGACCAGATTTGTGATGGAATCGATGGAGCAAATCTCCTGCAGACGGACACAGAGACAAATCACGTGAAGTCCAAGGACGATACATTAAAAAAAAAAGTTGGACTTGACAAAAAAGCCAGATACATGGGGAAGCACCTCGATAAGAGTGAGAGCTACGAAAGAGAAGCGAGGGACGGAAAACTGAATTTCAATGGTCTCATGTTTGAATCATGCAGGCCGGCGAAGAAAAAGGTGTGAAAATGGGGCCGTCTCGCCGTGCATGCATTAAAGCAGAGAAGAAAGAGTTATCACATATATGAGACGTCTTGATATTGGCCTCCCCTGCATACATGGACTGCACGCGAACATCCCATTATAGGGAATGTGCTCACGGGAGACAAGGAGAGAGAGTTCCATATAATTGGCAAAAAATCAACGTGCTCGACCCAGACGGTTTTTTTCGCACCTGCTACGGGGGAAAAAAAAAAGTAAATGCAAGTACTACCTCATCAAGTACATGGGAAGTCCGTGAGGGTCATTATAGGTGCATTATTCATCTAAACGTTCTCCCTAGGCCTAGATTTTTTTCTTTTTTTTTTTCCTTTTTTGTGCCTTCCCACGGTTTCCAGCCTCGCCTTGCGGTCCTCTCGTGATCCGCACCTCTGCTTTCTTCTATTGGAATCATCGCCGTTCCCATTAATAAAAAAAAGTGTTTTTTTTTCTCTCTCTCTCTCTCTCTCATTCCTTCTCTCTATGATCAAGGCACTATTTGCAGCAAGTTCTGAGCAAAATGATGGAATCAGAACTTTCGCACTGATGGCATCTTCCATGCAACGACTCAGCTCGCAAGATGGAGCGTGGATTTTTCCCTTGAATTCGTGAAACGATCCAGGAAGGGATCTGAAAATTCTGCCTGAACTTTGAGTGGGAACAGGTGGGGTGAAGATAATTGATATGGTTTACTATGACCATAGATAGATTTCCTTGAAACTCAGCAACAACCAACTTCAGGCCCTTTTCCAAAGGAGAAGAGATGGTATGTACCAAGTGCAAGCGAATGCTTCATTAGTCTTTTAAATTCTCCACGACATGATCTGCATGAAATGAAATATGACCGAAGTCATGATTCGAGACTAATTCAACACTAAACAAGGTCATCACTCATCAACCTGCTGGACTATTGAATTAGTCCTCCATACAAATGCCAGTAATAAAAAGTAATCCAATCGATACCGCTCATCCTCTTCTTTTGATGTGGACAGGAAACTCCATGAAACTCAAAGAAGAGTATCTCGTGGTGCTTTTTGCTACCCTGACCTTTATCTCCACTCTGACACAAAATAAATAATAAATAATTTGTACAGAACGAAGATTCGGTTCTATCATAGGCAACACTTCATCTTGAAACTGAAAATTGAGAGAAAGGAAGAATTAGATTAGAAAGCACGCAATTATGCTGGATTTCATGTCAGATTTAAATATATATAGTTACATATGAGAGTTTGGTAATTCCCAGAGTTGAAGATAATGTCTCAGATACACGGGTTACTAAAATTCGGCAAAGGAAATACCTCCCTTTATTTCAGCGACGTTATTTTGGTTCGCGAGAGCTTCAAAATCACATAAACATATCTCCTTTTTTCTCTCAAGCAATATGTAACCGTGATTTAACTGCGCCAGTTCCCCCATGACTTTGATTTGATTGCATAAAAACAGATGAAATACAGATTTCATCTGTAAAGATGAAAAAGTCGAATCATGGCAAATTACGAGCAAATGCAATTCTTCCAGCTTATTTCTGGGAAAGGAAGCTAGTATCGGAATGAGGTCATCGTCACGATTCCTCTGGAAAAACGACGCACTTGTGAGGAGGAAGAGGAGTCACGGCACGAACAAACACACGGAAAACCAGATGGAACTGGAGAATAAACGAGATCTCAAGGGATCCGATCTTCCCAGCCTCGGGTCCAGGAACGCATAATCAAATTATCAGAAATCACGACATTCCACTGCTTCTTTGGCCATACCGGTCGATGTTGAGAATATTATTTGCCTTGTCAACGCGGCCTGGCACAGACACTCACGAGCTGCGAAGATGATTTTCTTCGCCACGGAAAAACAGGAGAGAAATGTTTGGGAGGAGCTTGAAAAAAAAATAAAAATAAAAAAGAAGCCACGTGGTTGGACACGAATTCACGGCGGCTGTGTGAGTGTAAGTATGCAACTGGTTCTCTTCTCTCCCTCTAACCTATACTGTAACACGCTCCCTTTCTCCTCTCTCTCTCTTTCTCTCTTTCTCCGCGCTTGCTTGGATCAACGTCAAGTTTCTTTTTCAAATTTTTTTCCCCTCTGCGATTTACAAAGGAAAAAAAAAAAACGGAGCAGAAAGAAGTCATTGATGGCTTATTCTACCATTACGACACACCGTGCGTATCGGATACACTAAATCCTTCATCTCGTCCCACGCTATCACAGTATAATAGGTCTTGCCTAGCCCTACACACTCGAGCAGACAGAAGGGAAAAGAAGAGAAAAGAAGGGTTTGCTACCGCAAAGCGCTAGGCCAGGGGACAACCCGACCAGACCTGATAATTAATCATCGCCTCGCGAAACATTAATATTCGATGGATTCCTGAACTCATTTTTCTTTCACGCCGTCTGTGTTCAGTTGGACAGCTTATACTCTGTCCCTCCTTCGGCAAGTGGGGGAACAGGGTTCCTTTTCGCTCCGTTTCCTGAGCGTGATTCATTCCATGAATTTCAGGCATTCGTGAAACTGAATCCTTGGACTCGAAGAGAAACTTCATTCATCATTCCGGTTTGGAACGGGGTGCAGAAAAATAACGCTGAGAAGAGCTTGTGGCAGCTGCTTTCATGACAACCCATGATACTGATACTTGGCAGACGCTACTTCCTAGAGCATATTCGATGTTTCACTGCCGCTGCCGTGCAAGGATAATTACAGGTAGTGGCAGCCCAATATAGGAACATCCATTTCGCTCTCAAAAATAGAAATACCTTCTATTTAGATAACGAAAGGTTTAGACTCAGCTTATTTCACGAAATCTTCGGGTAGTAATGGATATAGTCGACACAATCGAATATGCTTTTTCCCACCCCTATGAACCCGCTGAGGTCAACCACTTCCTTGCCGCTTCTCGTCACAGAGACCTTCGCGAAGTGTTGCATTCCACGCATCTTTGCTCAGGTGGGAGAGCGGTCAAGCTTTGGAGTAAATTAGGAACATTTCTGAAATTCGTCAAACTTATTGGTGGACCACAGGAGAAAGAGGTAGGCCCAAGTTACGGAGAGAGACAAAAAAAAAAACGTTTTGGAAGGAAAGGGAAGGAAGGAAGGCGTAAGATGGGAGACTGAAGTGCACCGCAATGGTGTCATTAGTAACCTTAAACGAGTCATCGGGGGAGAGCCATTTGTCACGAGACGTAATCACTTGAATACCCCTGTGAATGTTTCACTCATGCATCTTCATCTCAATTACCTTGACCTATTCCCTCACCGATTCCCATCATCTCGGATACTATGCAAAAGCAATAGTGCAAGACGAATCCCACCCGTGCATGTGCACTGCAAGGTCCTTCATTTCAGTCATTTGAGACTCTGCAACTAGCTTCGTCACTGTGGGGGATTTTCGATGCCTTACAGGAGTCAGCTCTACCTCAGAGTTATGTGAAGGACAGGAAACCACAAAATCCTTGTGGAAACTGCCGGTATCTTTTTGTCGCACATCTCGTATGAGCGGCACATCTTTCACAGCAAAATAAGATGTTTCTCTAACCATTCATTCATTCAAGCCTTGTCAAGATAGAAGTTTTCAGATAAGTTCATTTTCTTCGCGTTACTCATGCGTTACTCAGATGGTTAACGAAACCAGCGGGAATGGAGAGGGCCACCATTAAGTGGTATATAATACAGGATATAAAACGATGTCAACATCCCATGGAGTGCAGCACATTTTAATGGAAGTGACGATCATGCTAAACCTTCTGACAATGCTTGAGCTCATGAAGCGCTTTTAGAAGAACGGCTGGAATGCGGAAGCGGCATTGCGGGCAGTCCAGCTCCGCGCTACCGATGCTCCGGGGAAGCGGAATTTCCGCACCAGGCGTCTCACCCGACGAAATGTCTGCAACGCAGCCACCGCATTCCTGCTGCTTCTGTAAAAGTCCTTGTTCCTTGTTCGGATGTCTGAGTATCATAAGGACTCGTTGAAGGCAGATGCGCATCTGCATCTTCAATTGAAGTACAGTGAAAACTCGTTAACTCGAATCCTGATAAGTCGAAATTCTGCTTATCTCGAAGTTCAAAGCTTGGTCCCGGCGGAACCCCGTAGGACACCATGTTAAATGCTCCGTTTAACTCGAATTCGCTTATCTCGAATTTCCGGATATCTCGAATGAAATTTTCACTCCCGATAACGAATTTCTCACGGTTAACTCGAATTCAGGGTGAGAAGGGGGGAAAAATTTTTCTCTTGGGACTTTTTAAAAAATACTTTTGAATAGGAGGAATGACAAGAAACACGTTCGGGAGGATGTTCTTTTGTTTTTTTTTTTTTCTTCTCCCTCCTCCCACACAGACGCCTGTGGCGAGGATTAAAACCGAGAAGCTTCGGCTATAAAAAAGCAGCCTTAAAAATTCTCTCTGTCTATCGCTCTCACTCCGAGCCATTCTAGTCATATTCTACTTCCTTTACGCCATTTGTGTGGAGTGAGCCCACTCGAGAGGAAATTGAAGGCTCTGACGCTCGAAGAGAATGTACACTTTATTCGGACTGGCGAAGAAGGCCATTTGAAGAAGAAAGGCATCGCAGAGAATTTCGGGATTCCTCCCTCTACCATTATGCGCAGAAAATATAAGGTTTTGAGTGCACACGAGAAGCGCCTATTTACAGCAAGTTGCAGGAAAATGAAGACAGCCAAGCATGGGAACGTGGAGTTCACACAGTGCCAATCGACTTGTTCGAGGCAGTAGGGAAATTGGAGGACTTTCACTTCTCTATTCCAAGTTCTTTTACAAAGCAAATGAAGATCATTGATTACATGTCAGAAATGGATAAAAACCGAAAGAGCCCCAGATGAAAGGCGTTGCAATAAATTAATTTTACATATGGAGTTTAAAAGTTTCACTCGAGATGAATAAAAGCTAATTATAATGGGAATGTCGTGAAATCGGATTTTTTATGGCGGAATAATCGCCCTCTGGTTATGCTCCTCACCGTGAGTTTGTTTTTTTTTTTTTTTGGGGGGGGGGCGATTCCTGATAACTCGAACTTCGGATAACTCGAAACGATTTGCCCGGTCCCTAAAAGTTCGAGTTAACGAGTTTTCACTGTATCTTCTTTCTGTAACATAGTTCAGAGTCCGTCAAATACTTCACAGCTCCATTCCTTTTTTTGGATAATAATCAATCACTAGAAATTTTAGTCATAAGACCGTTACACAAACCAGAACAAAGGGATCTTCGAAGAACGAATTTCAATCATACCTGTATGAATGTGCAACAATTACGCTTCTTTTTGCATGCTATCAATAATTTCTCCTCGAATCGGTCTGGACAGAAACCAGCTGACATAATAAAAAAATACTTAATGGCTGGGGGGGGGGGGGGAAATCTCATTTGAAAGTAATATTTGCTGGATACTAATATCTGCGTCTCGCGTCCTTCAGATCCACAGTACCTCAGCTCCCGAACACGTTGAGTTGAATAGGCCAATTTTCATCTTCTATCTACGGAGTGATCCCAATAAAAGAAGCACCTACCTTTATATGTAATTATAACAAGCATAAATGACAGCTATCCAACAAAAAAGTTCTGAGTGATGCATAATTTCTCTTTATTGCATCAATATAAATACTCAATATGTGTCCCCCTTTCTCTTCGATGGTGTCATGGAAAAGTGGGCAGTACTGTCAAATTGTGTGCTGCAACGAATGGAGGGGCATGGCCCTAAGAATCGACTATTGCTCCATTCCAATCTTTAATGCCCCGGAGTTTGCTTTGGTTGAATTTTGCCCGCAAGATACTCTCAGGAAGTAAATACCAGGATCTTCTTTCTTTCCGCAAAACGGTCTTCGCATCTTTTGCCAGACATTCTCAAAATACCAGGCGTAAACTTTGTCTTCCAAAAAATTGGTGATACCTATAACAATTGTTAGCTTGATGCAAAACAAAGCGGCAGACGTTGTTGCACTTTCCATTTGGCCACTCAATAGTCCTAATGCGGAATGCGGACCATGTTGATCACTTTGAATGATGAATGTTGCGAGAAAATGTCTACCCAGAGCATTGAAAATTTAAAAAGTACCATTTTCAATTGCTGGCAAGCCATGTCCCTCTGCTCGTTGTAGCGCCCGATTGACAGTGGCACGCTCAATTGCAGGCCACCATCGACTAGAACCGAGGGCATATTGAATTTCCGATTCAGGGAAATAAAGAGAAATCATACTTCACTCAGAACAATACTTTTGTGTCACATGTGCCTCTGTTATACGTTACAATTACATCTATGGATCCCTTCCTTTTTCGGGGGGCTTCCCTGTAAAGTGATTTCTTGTACTTCGAAAAGCTCTTGTCCAACCCAATTTATCATGCTACCGGTCCTAACCACATCTTCGAGGGCGAACATGACAGGTCACGGGCAAATTCAGCACAAAATATGATATAAGTAAAAATGGAAAAACATGGGAAAGTACACGAGAGATTCAGATATCTGTATCATAAATTCTTTAATTCTCGCTAAATTCTTAGTCCAGTTACTCCCTGAGGTCTGTCTCCATATAGATAGAAAAGAAATCGCACGCAGGGTTGTAAAAAATTTTTTCTCATGTTAAAGTACAAAAATGCATAACTTTCACTTTTTTATGATAAATTTCTCCCTTTCTGACCATTTCCCTCTCATTCACGTCAGCAGTCTTGGTCTCTCTTCAGCAATTTTTGGCAGGAAATACCCCCATCCTCTCTTTACTAACATAATTGTTGCACGCTCCTAAAGCGAGCTCTCCGTTTCTTCACGGTCACCCTAGGTGAACGGAGTAGTTATTTCATGCCAAACCTGAGTCCTTAGTATTGCTTCCAAGTCCTTATCGCACACTGCGCGGTACCAACACAGAAGAGCAGAAAAAACTCACGATGACATAGGACATAGGACCAACAGTTGCTTCTGCCAGAGTTGCAGCTACTGCATTTCCATGCTACAAGTTAAACTTAAGTGACTGACCCCTTAATCTCTTGCTTACTCGACATGATTGGGCCACACACAATGGCTGTTACGGAACTTGGAATTGAATGCGTTCTTCTGAATTTCGTGCTTTTTCTCTGCTCGTCACGAATACAGTGAAACTTCTAGATCCGGCCACCTACCGTGGCTGAAAGTGCTCGGTTCCAATCGTTAGCTCCACAGACTCAGAGTATAATAACTTGTAACTAAACAGTGGAACCTGTGGAACAAGGCCAGTGGTCAAGAATTTGCAGACCCACTGTACTGGCTTCTCTTTAGTCCAGTCAGAACGCAGGATGAAAATAGAGAACGGTCTCCTTTATTTCCGAGCTTTGCAGTCAGAATTCGGAGTTGCTTTTGTTTTCTCACTCGCCTTCCTCCCTCTCTCGTCATCTCTCTCTTTTCCTCGTATCGACTGAACGCTTGGCCATCAAGGTCACATCTCTGCGGTTTCAATAGTGCGAGACCGATCATCGGAGCATTGACCTGTTGCTTTCCATGGAGGTGGGGGGAAACCCCTTTCTAAAATGGCCGTCTGTCTATACCGATCAAACTTAGAAAGTCGCCCTTTCGGTCGCATCACACACGTTTCACTGTATTATCAAAACCTAATGATCCCAAGCACAATAATCACTCTTTACAAGAACGAGGTGAGACTTGCTTGAGTGAATTATATGACATATACCTCCCATTTAACGTTCAGTCGAGGTAACAATTGGGATGATGCCATATAGATGGCATGCATTACGGGGCGAAGGGAGAGTTCAGAATAAGACCGAAATCAGTCCGTTATTTCAGCCATCGAAGAGACGGATTTTTCCCCCGTCCGACATTAGCAAGTAGGGAGAAATCTTTGAACAGGAAGGGGGGGGGGGGCCTCCTGAAAGAATGTGGAGAGGAAATGGGCGGAGGCTGAAAATCCTGCTGTAATCTACCGCATACACGACCTCATCAAGCAGTCGAGGACTGCAAAAGGAAGAAATAAAAATATATATATAAACGAATAGGAAAGGGCGGCTCATTAAAACGCTCCATTACGGACGGCCGTGGACTATGTCGAAGCGCGTGAGAATATTCCTCTTTTTTTCCCTCTTCTTTGTAAATGGTACCTTTGCTGGTCAACACCCTGTTCATTTCTCGCCGTCATTTAACACCCCATCAGAATATTTCACCGAGATTCAATTCGTACCAGACCAAAGCGAGAAATTCCCGTATATGGACGCCGGATTTCCGCCCAAATCAGAGAAGTGAAAAGCAAAGAGCTAAGAGCAGTCAAAGCCAACTTTATTAAGCACTCCTCTGGATACGAAAACTGAAGAGTTGTATCACAAAATTTTATGACGATTGTTCATCAAGGCGGCTGAGAAAAAAAAATTCTTCATAAGCCTGATGAGGAAGAGACTGTCTCTCAGCTTGGAGAACAAGAACCCGACACGATTCACCAACTGAATTTGAGATCCAGAGTCGAGACGAATCCTCGATCCTCGGGGATGGGGTCAGCATCCCATGAGTTTTGTACCTGGAGGGGAAGAAAAAACGGGGGAAAAAGGAGTGAGTGCTTTGGAATTTGGATGAAACCCCTTTGAACCCCCCTCCACCCTTCGAATGCGTTCGAGCCTCGAGGTAAGGGAGGGACAGCTATCATTTTCAGCCTCATTTGCATATCTGATCACACGGAAGGCATGGGCAAGCACAGACGAAGAGAGAGAAAGAGCTGAAATTATCAGCCCTGATTCTCTCTGTACGGATCGGCACGACATTGGATGATTTCCTCCATACAGCATCCTCTACTTTTGCATCTTTGTATAATGTGTATTCCTTTGTATGCGGAATAAATGACAAAGTTGCCTGCTGACCTTTGAACCCCGTCTCTACAGCGGCCGGCGCATGGGCATCAGAGAGCTGGTCTGGGTCCTTCGCCGGCTCGTCCGCCTGTCAACAAAGAAATGGAAAGAAATTTGAAAACAAATTTATCAGCGAAGAGAATTCCCAACTTCACATTTATACGATGAAGCCTTTTCTTTTATCAGCCTTTCTTAAACTGGCAACCGCCGAAACGAGAGAAGACAAAAAAAGGCAGAAACTGGTTTTGCTGGGGAAGTGAGAAACAAACCGACAGAGAGAAAAAAGTTGCCTGAGGAAGGAACAGAATTCCAGGAAGTTACGGCACCAGAAAGCAGCGGATGCGGGAGGAAACCAAAGAGAGGGAGATGCTAAGAAAAGGAATAGTTTTTTAGACAGTTAAAGAAAAAAAGAATACGAGGGAGGAGGGAGGCGGTAAGATAGCAGCTGTGAGCACATGTAGGCATGCCGTGCAGGGTAGGGAGTAGGCTATATGTGTGACCTAATGAAACCGCATGGAGACACATCCGAGTACCGTGGGAACCCGGTTTCCCCCTCTTCATCTCTGTCATCTTTCTCTTTCTCTCTCTCCCTCTCTTCTGTACCATCGCCGTCTTTTGCCAAATCCTCCCTCATTTAAGTCCCCCAAAATATCACCGGCGAACGGGGATTCGATAATGGGGAATTTCAAGGTCAAGGTGAGACCTCAAAGATCATGGATCCGATCCAATGTGTCTTCTCTTGTCTTGGCTTGCGGTTGCTCCGAAGCGTTACGAGATTCCATCAATCCGCCCTTAATAACCCAGACAGGGTCTCAATGTCAACTCCCGAAGGTTCCCTGATCTTTTAGAAAGGATCCGCAGCAATTTTCAATCATCCATCATTACAGGGTGCATGAGTCACGTAGGCTAACTCTTTGTCCCGAGCCTTCATTCGGGTCACGTAGTTTACGGTTTTCACACAGACTTCTTGCCCATTGGTTAAGATATCTCCTCTGGATGCTGTAGGCCGAGAAGACCGGCCTAAGCAGAAAGACCCTCATACACAGTATTACCCTACTATTCATACTTGGTACAACCATCGAAAGGCGCGAAAAAAAAAGGCCATTAAAAAAGTAGAAGGTGGGAAAAAGAATGGGGTATGGATGGAAGGAACGAAGGATAGATGCATTTGGGTCAGGGGCAGAAGACAAATGACCTCTCGCCGATAAAGGTGCCTAATGGAAGGTTTCTCCATTAATTAATTATCTCTAATTATCGACAGGGAGGTCGAGGCTGGACACGTATATCCCATGCATCAATTGATCCCCCCCCTCTTTTCCCCGGACACGCGAATGAGAGAGTGAGTTGCTCCTTTTCCTGTCTCAGACTTCCGAGAGATTTATTGTTCGAAAATGACCCTCTATGGTTCATTTTTTATGCAACCTTTTTTTTCCCTTTCTGCATGAGACGGTAGCATACAAATAGAACGAAAGAGTGTAAGGGCGTAGTGACCCTCTTAGATATTCCAACACAAGGCACTCATGAAAACAGCGCCCACAAACCCAACATTCAGAACCCTTAAAAATAAAAAAGGGTTTACGAATTTAAGAGAGGCATCACATGTTCCACAATCACAATCCCTAGGCCATCTCTCTCCCTCTGGAAAATTAAAGTCTGTCAATTCCCTCTCACAAAATACCAACAGAAGAACCACAGAATGTTTTTATGATTATTTTAAAATTCTTCACTCGCAAACCGAGAAACTCAGAAAGAAGAGCTTTTATTCCCGCAGATAGATAGCATCGTAGGATTTTAGAAACTTCCGACATACATTCGGTAGTTTGCTTGCTATCGACTTTTCAAGAAGGCCTCAAATCTAGACACAGCCACCATTTTGGTTTTTGCACTCCTTGATTCTAGAGGCAACATGACCCAAGGAATCTCGCATCATCGATGCAGAAATTCAAACACCTTTTTCTTGGAAATGGCTCCATGCAGTTCGCCAAGATTCCTTGGCTAGGAAGCGAACACTTGTGTACCCCCAATGAAAAGAAATCACACGGGAGAGGAAGCTGATTCGGATTGCGAGCAGGTCATTCAATTGTTCCCATTCTGCTTGTCCAGAGCCAAACTTGTCCCCAGTTGTACGGGATCATTCCATCCGCGCGACCTTATCATATCCCGACGTCTCGCAATGTACTACATCTGACAGACGTAAACTGGACGTCACAAGTACTTTAAGTTTAAAGCTTCATTACGCTTAAGTCAGTTTTATGAAACCCAACCCAGGTATAATCTGTGCTCTATTCTTCAATGAAAGCTACATTAAAAAGTTAGGGTAAGAAGAAGGATGTGTCCTGTATCATATTACGTATGCAGGATGCGACAAACGCTTATTTGACTTATATCTGCCTCCATGGACATTTTCCTTTTTGACTTATGTGAACAGCGGGAAAACTTATCAAACACAGATGTGGTTGTTACCTCATCAGTTGCTGTCCTAGGAGGACCACATCGTGGTTTATCCTATGCATCACCCGTTTCCTTGAATTTCGCAACTTGGCAACTGCACTGGGTGCGATTGGATGTCGATCAGGATGATTGTTAGCCCAAAACTCATACGTTCATACAAAAATGGTCATACGTTCAACTCTTTCCCCCATCTCTTTATTCCCAAAGAATCCCTTCAAAATACTTTGCTTAATTACTATGACATTCATGAAAATACGCCGAGTATCGGACATTACAAGTTTACGGCGCAACCTACACAAGTGGCGAAATTTTTGCATCAGGGTCCATTGGACCCAAAACGGTAGTTACTGGGTTAATCGCTCCAGCAACTTCTCTCAAAAAACCCTGGCCATACATCTCTTCGTTCTTTTTGTGTCAAAGACAACGTTTGGGCTGTTATTCACGCTACGAAAAACATCTGTAACAAACAATTAAAGCAAAATAATGAGAAGTGTAAAACCTATGTTTTCAGGCTTAAGATTCACCCTATAGTTATTTTTTTTATGACTCTCAGGCTATTTAGGAGTGAAGACTCATAATAGAAATGTGTTTAAACACAAAGAGGAAGCGATAAGAATACATTTAATGTTAAGTAATAATAAAAGAGAACCAGGCTGCCAATGAAAAATTAGAATTTGAAGATGTTACATAGGGAAGAAAAGATTCACTGGAAAAACTGCAAGGATTCAGATCATTGTCAAATCACTTGCAAATATGGAGGAATAGCCTTCATTGAATGCAATCTGAAAAGACACTCCAAACAAGTCAGTCCTGGCACACACTTCAACGAGGTATGATGCAGCATCGTTTTTCAATACACCAGACGAATGGGAAGAAACTCGAATTGGGTGAATGTGACAAAATTACTATAAATGAGATAAATTCATAGGTCTGAGATTTCTGGGTTCTATTAAGTTCGAGAACAGCAGCCTTAAGGAGCTATAAAGCTATCATCATCAAAGTCAAAGTTGTACACTTTATCATCCATTTGAACCACGCATTTTTTCAGGAGACTCCAACACCGTCTTCCCAAGCGTGAGGAGGGGGGGGGCAGATTTCGATTCAATAAAAGGTATCGATCTCAAAATGAAACTAAGGCTCACGGTTAATGTCAGATAACGGTTAAACTTATTAGTATTGTTATTCACGCGTATTCAATAAGAAAAATGTAATGCTTCGTCACACAAAGCATAATGGTGTAATGTCCGTGGTCTCCGTGGTAGTTTAGATGGGCCAGAGCTTTACTTTCGTCGAAGACCAGTGAGGAGCCAGGCCTCACTCAGTGCAGGAGAATTATTGCCGTCTAAGTTTCATGCAATGACACTTTAAGTTAACCCAATCGCATATAATTTTTTTTCTTACTAAGAGTTGATGTGAAATACCATTTAATTTGCGAAAAAATTCTTCATTGCGCACTAAACCTATAAGAGCCTACTAGAACCTAAAAGAACCTATCATGCCATCTAACGACCATACCATTGACTAACAAGCCACGAACCCGTCTGGCAGACGGTTAGGTACGGGCTGGACACTTCTATTGAGGCCGTCTCGGAGACGGTTAGGTACGCGAATGGGTTAAAGGCACAACCATGTTCAACCTCCATGGAACGTGAGTTCCATGTGCTTCCTCTCGCAGACGCACAATACTGGAACTCAAGAGGCTGCCATTTTCCATACGTCACTCCACTCACTTCCATTATTTACATCTATGGAGTTCCAGTACATTGGAAATTATAACAGAAACTACTTTTTTCCGGACATAAAAAACGCTGCGGAAAAGCCCAGCCCTTTTAGCTCTTTCCCTGGAGTTATGGTAGATTTTACTCTTGAAGAATGATCTGAGCCTCTTGGATGCCACGATCAGAACAGGTTGGACTTGCCATGTACTTCGTGGTTTGTCTAACATTCACCACCATGAACATCAACACTAATCTGATGGACGCTATTTCAGACGTTTCCATTTCACCGTCTACACAAGGGTTTGGGACCTTTCAAAAGCATTGAGCTTTGAAAGGTAGAGGCCATCGGGGTATCATAGATTCGTATTCCGTGTAACTTGCATGGCATCCCCATCCCAAGGTTTCCCGAGGAGAATGTCCTTCCCTTTCATCCACTTCAGGGCGCATGCTCTGTCCGATTTGGCCGAGTCTTATTTTTCGCGTCACAGGTCGGGCTTTGACTTACGAATCTCCAACTCATCAATCAATGTGGAAAATGTCCCATTCTAGGGATCCAGGTCGCTATTTTTTTTATGGTAGACACCCAGCAACGTAACAATTTCAGGCGCTACCGGGAAGCGAAAATTTCTGCGAGTTGAAATTGCCTCCTCCAAGGCACGCATGCGCGTTCATTCTCTCTTCACTGCAGCCGTTGGTCTGTTGATAAAACACATCGCGAAACCTATCATACCTAATTCTTTCCCATCACCCTTTTTTTTCAAAACGGTTGTAACTATATCATGTCGTATTAGAACTATGGGGTAATTTCATGTAAAGTGGTGAAAATTTTCAAAAGTTGTTAGCATCACAGTAAGATGCAAAAGAACAGTCATTAAAATACAATAGAAACCACTGAACTTTAAACTGATGAATCCAAAATGTCAACTATCAAGGTCAAAGTGACTACAAGGAATTCCCCTTGAATTTGAGCGAGAATGGGCTGTCTCTCCTCCAACGAAAGTACCATCTCCAAAAACACTCAAGCTTGAAAGTAGGTTAATACCTCGTAGTGTTTTTTGCTAGAGTCAAACAATTTCTCACTACACTTGGACACCGGCGAATGGAATATTCATCGTACAAGAGTGCCTGAGTCAAGAGGAGAAATGCCTAATCAAGTGAAAAATACTATGGCGCTTATTTAAGCTTGAACTCTTGGAAATGACTCATTTCATAACTTTATCTGGGTCTCAATTAAAATACCACAAAATGGTTAAAATGAAAAAAAAAATTTCAACAGCAAAAATTATTAAATGGAAAGACTGGTAATGAAGCCAGCTTTGGGTCTCTTTCACGCTCCACTAGGTTAGCCAGCTTTCGGTAGTGATAACTTTGTTTTTAAAAATGTCCTGCGCAATTTTTAAATATATATTTTAAACTTACTAAGACATTCTCAAGTTTTGCCAAACTTTGACCTACAATACATTTTGTTGGATTTCAGATAGAGGTATGATTCTTTCAGGAAATGATAGATCATTCCAAGTTCTGCAGTTAGTTTGATTTTATTCTATTGCTTAGAAAACTAACTATTAATGATTCCATAATTTGGCAATTCCAAACATAATTCGCCAGCTTTAAATGAAAAAATTACACACTGGACAACAAACTAAATTCGTTAACAATTATGGACCTCAATTTAGATTTAGCCTGTCATATTACGTAGTGATAGCCGTACCCAAGTACGTCCAGTCTCCCGATAGTGATAGTGAAAAGTACCTCCAGTCCCAGTGGCACCGGTTTCGGATGACATGGTAAAGTAATCAATTTTAGAGGTAAAAAAAAAAGGAACAGGCCATAATAGCCGGAAAAATATTAACTAAACATTGGCCTGTTAATATCTTGTATCCAAGTACAGGCATAAAAATTCTTTTAGAAAATGGACAATCTTCAGAGGCAAATGTTTAACCTGTTAACACGTTGGCGACAATGCGTCCTGATGCCAGGATGCAGATTTTTTTTCAATGAATGCCCTCTGGAACTGTTGAGAACGTTCCAGAAGATTATGAATTCGTAATTACTGATAAAAATTCCAAAAAACTCAACATTAAAAAAAAACTCAGCAAAAAAAAATGTTTTCTGGGACCATGCGTCCTGATGGCAGGATGCATTTCTTGACAAAAAAAATGCGCGTGGTCCCACGCGACGGACAAGCAAAAATAGGCTGGTCGTCAACGTGTTAAAGAAAAAAAGCGATACAAAATTAATCACAATATACAGGCTATGGCAAAATGAAAGACCTATTACTTTTAACCAGCATATCTCTGCTCTCACTGGAAAAATGATTATGAAACATGCACTTTTGTTTATAGAATGATATGTTCCTAACACACAAATGACAGGTCATCCAAATTCATAGGGCCACAGAGAGGCAATAAGCAATAACTCAAAAAGAAGTTGGAAATTGAAGATGGAGGGGGACTCTGATCCCTTCTCAGTATATCAGCCTCATGCCACAATCTTCTACCAAAACCATGTGAGAGGTTCAGGCAGTGACGTATCTATGGCTAAAATCTCCATTAACTTTGAGAAAGCCATGTTTTGGTACTTATTGATTCACCTGTCAAAGTTTTAGTAGGCTGTATTCCAATCAATCAACATGCAGGAAAGGACAGCCCAAAACGTGAAGTTCAATGGATGAGAGGTTGGGTGTGGCCTACATGAAATGGAAGCAGAGCACTAAGGCAAGTCCACCATTTTGTTAACAACCCAAAGTACTCATCCACTTTCATAAATCAACTTCTTTTTGATAAGTGCTGCTTAAGAGCAATGAATTTGTAAGAAATTTAGAAGATAAGTTGGAAACATATACATCCACATAGTAAAATTTGTGAAAATGGTGCAAGTGGTGACAGAGATATATTGGTTAAAAGGCATTGGTCTTTTCTTTTATCGCAATCCACTGTACATCTATTTTCTCAAATGCCTACCAATGGCAACAGCAACAATGGAAGTTAATTAATGAAAACATGAGTAGTATACAGACGGGATATCCAATCTGGAAGGCAGCTGGCATGCGACGAAGAATGGCCCGGTCAATGTCTTGTGGACGATTTGTAGCTCCAACAATGACCACCATATTTTCTTCATCATTGGCCAACCCATCCCAGAGGGAGAGGAATTGGGCCTTCATCATAGCTGTTGCTTCATGGTCCTTTCCATCACGAGATCGAAGAAAGCAATCTATAAAGCACACAAAAACTTCCATGTCATCAATCTTTAATTAAATCTTGTCATAAAAGATGGTTCAAATAGTAAAAAATATGTGGAGTTCTCAATGACTTCAGGTGATTAGGGTACATGTATCTGTCCATGCTTAACTATTTCATATCTGCTTAAGGCATATACCTAGTTCTACCATAAATACTGTTACAACATTTACATGTTCCTTGCATTCTAGCGAAAGAAGCTAGAAACTTGTAACCTAGTAATCGTGCAGTGTATTATCTGCCGTATTGTTTGGTAACATTTTGGCTGCTGTGTTGCATGCAGTAAACATGGAGTGGGGTGACTAAGAGAATTGCATAGCAATGATTGCCCTGCAAAAAGTGGGTCAGAAACCTGCAATCATTTCAAGACTTTGCAGCCACTTGGAATCAGTCGGCAGTTTGTTTACCGAGCTATCAAACGTTACAATGATACCCAAGGAGTACGAGTCCGCCCTAGAACTGGATGTCCACCCACTGCCAGAACACCATGAGTCATCAAAGAAGTTAGCAACAGGATTCAGCGAAATCCTCTAAGCAACCAGAAAGTGATGGCCAGGGAAATGGCCATCTCGACTAAAAGCATGTATCGGTTGATTAAATCAGACCTAAGGATGGATGCTTATCGAAGAAGCACAGGACACATGATGACTCCATCTCTGAAAGAAATCAGGAGGTTGTGATCGAAAGTGTTGCTGCAGAGGTATGCACAAAACAGACACCACAAAATCGTCTTTACTGATGAGAAAATCTTCACTGTTGAAGAAAAATTCAACTGGCCAAATGGCCAAGTGTATGCCCACAACTCTCGGGAAGCTGCAGAAGTCATCCATAAGGTGGAGAGAGGTCGCCATACTGCTTCTGTCATGGTTTGGTGGGGGATGAGTTATGAGGGTGTCACAAAGCTGCATTTTTGCAAGCAAGAAGTCAAGACATCAGCCAAAGTGTACCAGGAAGAAGTCTTAGAGAAGTCAGTGAAGCCTCTCAGCTAAACAATGTTCAATGGGGGCAACTGGATCTTCCAGCAAGACTCCGAACCTGCTAACAAGGTTAGGACAACGCAGGAGTGGCTAGCCAGCAATGTCCCTGAGCTCATCAAGGCCTCCGATTGGCCATCTGGGAACCCACTGGACAACAAACTGTGGGCAGAGTTGGAGCTGATGGCCAACCACAGAAGATAACCAAATATTGAAAGTCTCAAGCGAGCCCTTGCAAAATCAGCAGCCAATATCCAATGGAAGTGGTGCGTACTGCAATGGATGAGTGGTCTGATCATTTAAAGTCATGTGTGAAGGACAGGGGTGGACATTTTGAATAATGTTTCTGTAATATGTTAGTAATTATGTAGGGAAATAAATGCTGTTAGCAAATACAGCGTATGTTTTATATGAAAAGAGTTATAACAAAAAAAACCTTGTAACAGTATTTATGGCAGGACTAGGTATATGTTTTCCTTAAATAAATTTTAAACAAATTTCTTTAAGAAAGACATTTGCATATGAACATTAAAAAAAAACCAAGCAGTTGAGTAGTTGTATACATGAATTGGAAAAAAAAAGCCTCAGCACAAGTTCTACCAACAAGTGAGACACTATAAAGCTTTGAAAAAAACTGAATTCTTCACTTCACATAAGCAAATTCATGATAGGGAAAGACAAATGTCAGACTTCAGAGGAAATAATTTTAACAGTGGCCAAATTGCCTCCTAAAATATGTCCAAGTTTAGTCATTTATTCCCACTTACCACCCAATCCATTCTTGAAGGATAATTTCGACATTTGTTGAATTAATATACATATTTCTTCCTGACTTTTACCCAAATCCATGAATATAGACCCATACCTCTGAGTTGAAGAAAGCATGTTCATGCAACTCAGTAGTGACTAAATGCTTATTCCAGTTAACAATTCCAAATACGAGTATAACCAGGCAAGATGCAAAAATGCATTCTCACCTATTTCATCAATGAATATGATGCAGGGCTGAACCTTCTTGGCAAGAGTGAAAACAGCAGCAGCAAGTTTCTCACTCTCTCCATACCATTTGTCTGTTAGCATAGAAACCTGAAGGTTGATGAACCTTGTACCAGCTTCTCTAGCTGTTGCACGAGCCAGCATTGTCTTCCCACATCCTGGAGGACCATGCAGCAAGACACCTGCAATCACAGAACATTCAATGGTGTTCATAATATATGAAGTAAGAAAGTCATGGCTGGGTATTCAAAGCTACTCTATTTGTCCTTTTGGGAGAATGCACTTCACCACTGATACACAAAAGGTTTGGTCTGTGACCATGACTTCATGAATGGCAGTAGTTTTAGGCTCCTTCCCAGGGGGAAGCCACACCCCAGGATGCGGGTAAAAAAAGAAGTAAGAAAAGGCATGAATCCAACATTAGCAAGTTACGGATGAAAGTAAGTAACCTAGGCCCCCTATCAACTTTCTCAACAGTTGTCAAGAATGCATGAGTGAGGGGTAGACAATTTTGACATTGAGGAGAAAAGTACCAGTCTGATGATTCTCCACACAAGTTTTAGAACTTCACTAAAACAATATCACATTTTGCTCAACTAGTGAATATCATCATTAGGTAAAATACTTCAAGAGTCTTTTTCATCCATGGCAACTGCATATATATATGTTGCCAATACAAATTTAGATGACTAAGCAGCCCTTACTTGAGGCAAAAGAACTTAAAGAGATGCTAGCACTTCCTAGCAGGAACCCACTCATGCACGAAGCAGTTAGGCCAGCCTCCCTACTGTCATACACTACTCTTTAGCATATGCTACATGATACCCCTATGGATTTGCTCTGAGCCAGGGGATGCCTCCAGGCTTTAGCTTCCCATCCACAATTCTGGGCAGGAGTCAACTGTCAGACACTGCACTTAGCTCATTTTGCATAAATTGTTATGCATACAAATCCAATGGCAATCAGGTATTTTACACTGTAATGCATATTTCTAAATTGCAAGAGAAAGTGCCACCTGAGAATCTTTGCAGAGGTCATGCCTTGTCTTCCCTAGCAAGCTGTCACTGATTTCGTGCAAAACTGGTTGATACACCTTCATTAAGTTCTCAATTTCAATATTGACAGGATAGAGTACCATAGTGGACCACTATTGACATTTTCACATTAGCATGTATAATATAAACAATCCTGACATTCTTAGGTACATTGTTTATCAGTTGATAAGTGCCCAATGAGCACTTGGACACCAATTTGCAAAGAAAATGACAGTACTTATTTTTAAAGTAGATATAATCATTCACAATACTCATGTGGTTCACATGCTTGGCAAGCCCATTCCATCTCTGATTCATTCATCATGGAGGGCCTAGGCTCTGAAGAAATGCAATGGCTAAGGAATTCACACCACTCTGAAACTGTGTTACTTAGGCCTAACCAAGATTTTGTGCACTTGAAAAGCCCACAAAAGATGAAAACCAACCTTTCGGAGGCTTGATGAGCGTGGAACCCTTGAACCTCTCTCTTTGAGCGATTGGAATGATGAGTGTCTCCTGGAGCTCTTCAATGATACTTGACAAACCAGCAATGTCATTCCAGCTGGTCTGAATTGTGGAAGGCTCCACAAGCTGACTGGCAATGGCCAGCTCATGCTCTGAAAACTGCAGATGCAAAGCAAAACCTCTGGGTCACTTCACGCCTCAAAGTTAGACCTATTTTTGGCTCAACCAATGCATTGCTCATCATAGGCCTCGGAATGCGAATGATAATGGCATTTGATCAGAGCCTACCTTCACATCTCGGTTTATCCCAAGTCTCTTCATGATTTCCTTTGCCTTTCGGGCTGCCTCCTGCTTCTGCTGCCGAGTTGGATCTAAGTACTTCATCATAATCTTGATGGTCATATATGAAATAGCACATCCTATCCCGATTCGCAAGAGATGAAGAGCAATCTCACGTTTCGTGATAATTTCATCACTCATCTCTTCGGCTACTATGTACCGAATCCCTTGCGAAACTTCGTTTGCTGGGTTCATTGCCGTCAGGGCTTGAGGCTGTCAGTAGTTGGATTGGATCACCGAAGGCACATGTGTTCCAATGTTCCAACTGCGAGTAGACATATTGAATGACATCACTCTACAGGGTTGTCACAGATTCGGAACAATTTAACCATGTATTCCGAGGGACAGTATGGTATTCATAAATAAAAAAAAGGAAACGGAGATGTGATTATGTCATTCTAATAAGTGAAGCATGAGAGACAGGAAATGGATGTCAATTTTAATTGACCAATGAGAGAACACAATCAATAGATTTTCACATCAGATATCAAGGTATCAAGGTACTTGAGAGGTGATAACAACCATGTGGATACCACGTGTCGAGGTCGAGCGTTACTTACTTTTAGGTACTCCTTACTTAGATCTTAGGACCATCTTTGTCAATACTTAAATTGGAATTGACCATAGCTGACGCACAATAACACTGACACTCAAACGGACAATTGTACATGGTACAACAAGCGTGTTTTCAGATGCCAATGCCATTATATAATCCCCAGAATAGGAATTTCATTTCCGAAAGATACCTTCGCCAAAAGAAAGCAAAGATTATTCTTTAGATGAAGAGTTGTCTCGTCTTTCGAATGGCGAAAACAGCATCTTTATCAGATATTGAGTTGAAAAGTTAGTAACATTAAAGGGGGGTGCTTGACTTTTGCCTAACTCTGCATATACAGGTGTAATTTCCAATGAGGACTCAAAATACCGGGTGGCCCCAAAAAAGTCCTGAACTTCGTACGACTACAGAGGGGACACCATGCTAAGCATAGTCTTGAAATTTTCAGTGTATCATACAATATATGTAGATGGTTTAAGGAAATTTTCAATTAAATTCCCTGCTCTGAACATGAGTAAGAGCTTTTTCCGTGCAAGTCGTAGAATAAGCAAGTGTGACAGTGCGTTTGGCGGCGCGCTGCCTCAGTCGGACACATTCGGACACATCCATGGAGGATTCCATCAAACATTTCTTTCATTTAGGTCAAGCACAATCAATTTTTTAACATCGCGCGGGAGAAAAGTTATAACGTAATTTACTACCAATTTCAATGAAATTTTTGTTCCATTACCTGCAAATATTGCACGTAAAAGCCTATACATTTCCTGTCGATAACTAATAAAGTATACCGTCTGCAGGCGTGTAAATTCCGGGACATTTTTTTTTTATCATGAGAGTCGAATGAATACTATATCATAATTATGTCTAATTCTTTCAATTTTCAATGTAATGTTTTCTTTCACCCATGTCTTCTAGGAAAAGAGATGACGAACTTCTGTAGAAATTGAAAATTTCCTTAAACCATCTACATATATTGTATGATACACTGAAAATTTCAAGACTATGCTTAGCATGGTGTCCCCTCTGTAGTCGTACGAAGTTCAGGACTTTTTTGGGGGCACCCGGTATAACCTATTTACACGACACTCGTGAAACATTCTGCATCAAGTTTCAATGATAAATGGGCCTGTTCACGCCAAGTGGTCCTTGAATTTTAGCCGGAAATTTTCCTAAATATGCAAATTTCACTTTCGCTACAGAAGTTCGTCATCTCTTTTCCTAGAAGACATGGGTGAAAGAAAACATTACATTGAAAATTGAAAGAATTAGACATAATTATGATATAGTATTCATTCGACTCTCATGATACAAAAAAAATGTGATGAAAATGCACAACTGGAGAGACTGAATTAGACTACTGGAAGAGATGCCAGCATGGGCTTTCCATGCATATTGATAATTTCAAATCAGCTCAGGTGTGAAGAGTAGATGTCAATTGTTGACATTTGAATTATATATAAATAAATAAAATACATATATATGTACAGACTTCTCGTTACAACACACCATCACAAAATAGGCTTATTTTCTGTTTCAACTGTTCTCATCTTGTGGTGACTTACACTAATTCCAGGCGTTCGGAATGAACGCCTGGATCTATGGGATGGACATGAAACTAATTGTTAGGATCCGCTCGATGACAGATATGTGAACATTAGTATAAGTGACGTAAACTTGAGGTTCACGAAATGTCACGTCCGACACTTTTCTTTGCACATAGGTACACCTACTATATAACATAAGAGAGAGTGCAAGACTTGTGATTATGGAATTTTCATTCACCACCCAAAGCAAATTGTTACAAAATTTATATGCTGATTTGTCAGCCATAATATAGTTAAATACATTTCGTATTCCAAAAATATTACTCCGGATGTCACATCTGACACCATGGACAGATCCAAATCGTGCTAAACCAGCTGATTTTTTAAAATCCGCTCATTTTCAAAAATGCATCGAAAGACAACGGATACATCTTACAGGAAAAAGATTATCCTCATTATAGAATAATCGTGAAAAGTAGTTCTATTCACTATGACAGAGAATCGTAGTGAAGCAACAGCTGAATTGCGAACATATTTCTTCGCAATGTTTTTTCAATGCATAATTTCCTGAAAGGAAATGTCGCCAAATTTTCTTTATTTGCTAAATATTCGTAAAACTTGCACAATTTGGCGGCCAAGATGCATGGGAACAAATAGAACGCAAAATCGCAATAAAATGTTATGAAAACTCTGACAGGATGACACGATGAAAAGCTAGACACGCGGGTCAATTACGAAAAAACTTTTCTATTTCATCATTTGTCGTGAAAATTCCTCCTCCCTGCGAAAATGAGTCGTGACATGATAAAATATTTCCTATGAGTACGGTACGGGCAAAAAAACCTTCATTTTTACTACGATGAATATAAGCAGCAAGGGACAGCTGATTTAATGAAGAACCGCTCATTTTTTAAAGTTGCATCACAAGCACCACTGATTCACAATGTTGCAGAATTATCCCATTTGCACGATAATCGTAAACGTTACACTATATATCTGGCAGCCATGATGAATCGTTAAAATATGAAAGCTAAAGCGTCAATATCCGATTCATAAAATAAACTCAGCATGCGCTAGCAAAAATCATAGAATCATGAGGGCTAATAATATTTCTTATTATTACGATACGAGGCAAACTTAAATTAATTACGATAATAAAAGATACCACCTTGAAACAGATGAATATGTTCATTTTGGGAAATGCAGGAATAAGGGAATAACCTTTACAAAAATATTTTAACAATAAAAATGTAACAATAACAATAGCTTGACGGCTGCATTGATGAAACGTGATGAACGAGAAACGCACACCAAAAGGCTGCAATGATGAATGGGAACATAATAACATCGAACTGTGAAGAACATTTTAATTTTGAAAATACGCTGCCAGATAAAACCAGTACAGACAATTTACAGTATATTGAGGATGAAAAGAATTCATTATTTGGCTAAAATGATGAACAGTTGCAGGTTAGACGATATATCGCATACAGGATAAATCAAAACAATGAAAAAACCCATCGCAAGATGAAAAGTATCAGAGGGACAAAATTTCGTATTTTTACACGAAACAAATGAAAGAAAAAATCATCGGGGTACGGTGATTAATCAAAATATAACAACGAAATCTAAAGGAAAAGCAGATACCAGTATATAATTGAATAGATGAAAAAATATTGAGGCAGCAAAATTATTGAGGCAAACAATTAACAATTTCCACAAAAGTGTGAAGATATGAATAAAATCGTTTGCTATACCATATTAAGAAAACAAACAAGCAAGAGTATCACAAGCACAAAATGTTTTCCTTTCTCACGATTCTACATTACATTAATACAACATTTGGCAGCAAGGAAGAATGACAGCAAGAGGAATAATAAAAAGTCTATGTAAGACTAATACGAACAGAGGACACGTCCCAAGTAATATTTTCCAGTTTTGACAAAACAATAACAATAGAAATATTCACAAAGTCAAATGGAAAAAAAACATGCGACAATGAAACAGGTTAAGGCTCATGAAAGGATCTCAATCTTCAGGCAAACCGAAGTCCAGGTGACAAATCATAACTTCCACTTCGTTGAATGTCATCGAAATCCAGAATTATCTCTCGAACGATGATTGTTACGCAGCTCAAACCACGGCCGAAACACATAAAAATGAATTCACTTGAACAAGACCCTTTAGGCTAAACTTGACAAAACATCAAAGCTTGAAACACGTTCACTATCAAAGGTGGTAGCAGGTGGTAGGACGAATCGCAAAGGATCAAAAACATTTAAAAATGAATAACCAGAAGGTGGGAATCACATCAGCACAAAATTATGTCGTTAAAATTACTAAACGAGAGAGGAAAGATGATAATAGCGAGATGAAATAAGAAAAGCAGGAATTCAAGCATATATAAAAATGCAGAAAAATGTGAAAAAGAAAATACTAACGGCACGATTCTCGTGAAACAAAGGAAATCTCCCTGCAAATTCGAATATTAGCGAGAAGACGAAGGAATCGCCGAAATATGAGCACATTTAAAAATGCATCACCTGCAGGTGGGGATGTCCGAAAAGCAAAATCCTTTCTAACAGCACGATTGTCGTGAAACCAAAGAAATCTCAAAGCGGTGTCGAATCCAGGCATAACAACGCAGGAAAAACCTGAATCCGAGCACATTTAAAAATGAATCACCTGCAGGTGGGTATGACCAAAAAGCATCTTTCGTTTTAACAGCACGATGCTCGTGAAACGAAGGAAATCTCCATGCAAATTCGAATCTTAGCGATCAGATTTAGGAAACGCCTTAATCAGAGCACATTTAAAAATGCCTCACCTCCAGGTGGGTATCACCGAATAGCTAAATTCTTTCTAACAGGACGATTCTCGTGAAACCCAGGAAATCAGTCTGCAACGTCAAATCCTAGGGAGAAAATGCAGGAATCGTCTGAATCCGAGCACATTCAAAAATGCATCACCTGCAGGTGGGTATGACCAAATTGCACCTTTTGTTCTAACAGCACGATGCTCGTGAAACAAAGGAAATCTCTATGCAAAGTCGAATCTTAGCGAGTAGATGTAGGAATCGCCGAAAACCGAGCATATTTAAAAATGAATCACCTGCAGGTGGGTATGACTAAATTGCATCTTTTCTTCTAACAGGACGATGCTCGTGAAACGAAGGAAAACTATCAGCAAAGTCAAACCGTAGCGAGAAGACGCAGGAATCGCCATATTCGAGAACATTTAAAAAGGTATCACCTCCAGGTGGGCATCACCGAAAAGGAAAATTCTTTCTAACAGCACGATTCTCGTGAAACCAAGGACATCTCTCTGCAACGTCGAATCTTAGCTAGTAAATGTAGGAATCGCCTGAATCCGAGCATATTTAAAAATGCATCACCTGCAGGTGGGTATGACCGAAAAGCGAAATTCTTTCTAACAGCACGATTCTGGTGAAACCAAGGAATCCTCAAAGTGGTGTCGAATCCAGGCATGAATACACAGGAATCGACTGAATCCGAGCACATTTAAAAATGCATCACCTGCAGGTGGGTATGACCGAAAAGCAAAATTCTTTCTAACAGCACGATTCTCGTGAAACCAATGAAATCTCCATGCAACGTCGAATCCTAGCGAGAAGACGCAGGAATCGCCTGAATCCGAGCACATTTAAAAATGCTTCACCTACAGGTGGGTATGACCGAAAAGAAAAAATTATTTGTAACAACACGATTCTCGTGAAACCAAAGAATCCTCAAAGTGGTGTCGAATCCAGGCATGAATACACAGGAATCGCCTGAATCCGAGCACATTTAAAAATGCTTCACCTGCAGGTGGGTATCATCCAAAAGCAAAATTCTTTCTAACAGCACGATTCTCGTGAAACCAATAAAATCTCCATGCAACGCCGAATCTTAGGGAGAAGATGTAGGAATCGCCTGAATCCGAGCACATTTAAAAATGCTTCACCTGCAGGTGGGTATCATCCAAAAGCAAAATTCTTTCTAGCAGCACGATTCTGGTGAAACCAAGGAATTCTCAAAGCGGTGGCGAATCAAGGCATGAACACACAGGTATCGCCTGAATCCGAGCACATTTAAAAATGCATCACCTGCAGGTGGGTATGACCGAAAAGCAAAATTCTTTCTAACAGTACGATTCTCGTAAAACCAATGAAATCTCCATGCAACGTCGAATCCTTCCGAGAAGACGCAGAAATAGCCTAAATCCGAACAAATTTAAAAATGCATCACCTGCAGGTGGGTATGACCGAAAAGCAAAATTCTTTCTAACAGCACGATTCCGGTGAAACCAAGGAATTCTCAAAGCGTTGTCGAATCCATGCATGAATACACAGGAATCGACTGAATCCGAGCACATTTAAAAATGCATCACCTGCAGGTGGGTATCATCCAAAAGCAGAATTCTTTCTAACAGCACGATTCTCGTAAAACCAAGGAAATCTCTCTGTAACGTCGAATCTTAGCTAGTAAATGTAGGAATATACAGGAATCGCCTGAATCCGAGCACAATTAAAAATGCATCACCTGCAGGAGTGTATGACCGGAAAGCAAAAATCTTTCTAACAGCACGATTCTCGTGAAACCAATGAAATCTCTCTGCAACCTCGAAACCTAGCGAGAAGACGCAGGAATCGCCTGAATCCGAGCACATTTAAAAATGCTTCACCTCCAGGTGGGTATGATCCAAAAGCAAAATTCTTTCTAACAGCACGATTCTGGTGAAACCAAGGAATTCTCAAAGCGGTGGCGAATCAAGGTATGAACACACAGGAATCGCCTGAATCCCAGCACATTTAAAAATGCATCACCTGCAGGCGGGTATGACCGAAAAGCGAAATTCTTTCTAACAGCACGATTCTCGTGAAACCAATGAAATCTCTCTGCAACCTCGAAACCTAGCGAGAAGACGCAGGAATCGCCTGAATCCGAGCACAAATCCCAGCACATTTAAAAATGCATCACCTGCAGGCGGGTATGACCGAAAAGCAAAATTCTTTCTAACAGCACGATTCTCGTGACACCAATGAAATCTCTCTGCAACCTCGAAACCTAGCGAGAAGACGCAGGAATCGCCTGAATCCGAGCACATTTAAAAATGCTTCACCTGCAGGTGGGTATGACCGAAAAGCGAAATTCTTTCTAACAGCACGATTCTGGTGAAACCAAGGAATTCTCAAAGCGGTGTCGAATCCATGCATGAATACACAGGAATCGCCTGAATCCGAGCCCATTTAAAAATGCTTCACCTGCAGGTGGGTATGACCGAAAAGCAAAATTCTTTCTAACAGCAAGATTCTCGTGAAACCAAGCAAATCTCTCTGCAACGTAGAATCTGAGCAAGTAAGTGTAGGAATCGCCTCAATCAACCAGGCATTACGACGCAGGAATAGCCTGAATCCGAGCACATGTAGAAATGAAGCACCTGCAGGTGGGTATGACCGAAAAGCAAAATTCTTTCTAACAGCACGATTCTCGTGAAACCAAGGAAATCTCTCTGCAACGTCGAATCTTAGCGAGTAAATGTAGGAATCGCCTAAATCCGAGCACATTAAAAAATGCATCAATGGCAGGTGGGTATCACCCAAAAGCAAAAGGTATCGCCTGAATCCGAACACATTCAAAAAGGCATCACCTGCAGGTCGGTATCACAGAAAAGCTACATTCTTTCTAACAGCACGATTCTCGTGAAACCAAGGAAATCTCTCGGCAACGTCGAATCTTAGCGAGCAATTTAGGAAACGCCTTAATCCGTGCACATTTAAAAATGCAACAGCTGCAGGTGGGTATCACCCTAAAGCAAAATTCTTTCTAACAGCACGATTGTCGTGAAACTAAGGAAATCTCAAAGCGGTGTCGAAACCAGGCATTACGACGCAGGAATAGCCTGAATCCGAGCACATGTAGAAATGAAGCACCTGCAGGTGGGTATCACCAAATTGCATCATTCTTTCTTAAAGTACGATGCTCGTGAAACAAAGGAAATCTATCTTGAAAGTCGAATCCTAGCGAGAAGACGCAGGAATCGCCTGAATTGGAGACCATTTAAAAATGTATCACCTCCAAATGGGTATCATAGAAAAGAAAAATTCATTTTAACAGAACGATTCTTGTGAAACCAAGGAAATCTCTATTGAAAGTCGAATCCTAGGGAGTAGATGCAGGTATCGCCTGAATTGGAGCACATTTAAAAATGGGCCACCCTTTGGTGGGTATCACCGAACAGCGAAATTTCTTATAATGGCAGGATACTTGTGAAATCAAGTTAAGCCATCTGCGTTTTTCGATTCGAAACGGGATGAAGCATCCATCTTAAGGATATGAGTACATTTAAGCCTTTCGGTGTTTAAAAAGAAGCCCTCACGACCTCCACTGTGTTATTAGAATTGGGTTGTCTCTGTGAAAGAATGGTTTAAGATTAAAATGTCCCATCTTCAAACCTATTGATAGGCTAAAATATTTAAAAAAAATTAATATTCAGGAACAGCCAGTGTCTTATTAGAAAGGTGCACGAATTTTGAGATGTGTATAAATCCATTGACAGAATTCATTTTACAAAAAACAGGGATAATAAAAAGTTCATCAGTTCTCAGAGAGTCTGAATGGAAGGCCGTATTGTAATACGGCCTTTAAAAAGCGCATTAAATTCAGTGCCAAAATAAATGTACGAAATTCCTATACAGACTGGTTTCTCCTTTGTTTTACACTTGAATATTCACTTAGTGATGTGTTCAATTAAGGTCTGATGCAAATATATACGTGTATGTTTCTGTTATTTCATGTACAAGGAGGTTTCCGTGAGCATATATTGCGAGGAACATATAAATTGACCAGGGTCATTTGTGAAAATTCGTTCAGAATCGTCTATCACAGGGAGATTGGATTATTTAATTTAAACCCAGGATTTCCTGTAAAAGGCAAGAAATGAGTTGCATGGGGATTCTTACTAAATTCAGGTACATTAATAGTTTTTCTCCCTCTTGGCCTGCCTCTATTCCTGCTTGCATCTCCTCTCCTATCGTTGGAATTTTCATCTTAAGTTTCAGCTTCAACTTCCACATCTACATCACCTTCATTTTCACTGCTATCATAGTAAATGTCACAATTAGCATTTAAAATTATATTCATTTCATCATTCAACACAAAACTAAGTGCTTAGGAAGCCATTTTTTTGCAGAATGGGTAGATAAAGATATGCATTTTATTTTTTTGCTATGTAATGCTTCCGAAAGTCATATACTTCGACAAAAAGAAGCCCTGATATATGGAAAATGAGGTTTGTTTTTTTTTTTCATATACCGAATGCATGTCAGTTACATCCATAAATAGAAAGAACCTAAAAGGACTGCGTTTCAGAGCCCGAGTTCGTACTCGGGCTAACAGCGAAAGGGTAAAAAATGCATCACCTGCAGGTGGGTATCACCGAGCGGATAAATAATTTCTAACTGCACGATATTCGTGATACCAAGTAATTCAGCCTGTTTTGTCGAATCCCAGCTTGAAGACACAGGAATCGTCAGTATCCGAGAACTTTTAAAAATTGCATCACCTGCAGAAGGGTATCCCCGAACAGCAAAGTTCTTTCTAATTGGATCGTACTCGTGAAACGTAGTTATTTTGCTTGCAATGTCGAATCCTCGTGAGAAGACACATGAATCGCCAGAAGACGAGCATATTTAAAAATGCATCACCTGCAAGTTGATATAAGAGGGCCACTCAATAAGTTATCTACCTGAGATAACCTGAGAAAGGGATGAGCAACAGGCCTGTGCCTGCTGTGACATGTCTCAACAGGTCTCGCGAGTGCCCCACCACTATACCAGCTCAGTGGCTCAAGTATCTTTCCAACAGCACGATTCTGGTGAAACCAAGGAATCCTCAAAGCGGTGGCGAATCAAGGCATGAACACACAGGAATCGCATGAATCCGAGCATATTTAAAAATGCTTCACCTGCAGGTGGGTATGACCGAAAAGCGAAATTCTTTCTAACAGCACGATTCTGGTGAAACCAATGAAATCTCTCTGCAACGTTGAATCCTAGCGAGTAGATGTAGGAATCGCCTGAATTCGAACACATTTAAAAATGCATCACCTGCAGGTGGGTATGACCGAAAAGAAAAAATTATTTGTAACAACACGATTCTGGTGAAACCAATGAAATCTCTCTGCAACGTCGAATCCAAGTGAGAAGACGCAGGAATCGCCTAAATCCGAGCACATTTAAAAATGCATCACCTGCAGGTGGGTATCATCCAAAAGCAAAATTCTTTCTAACAGCACGATTCTCGTGAAACCATAGAAATCTCTCTGCAACGTCGAATAGAGGCATGAAGACACAAGTATCGACTGAATCCGAGCACATTTAAAAATGCATCACCTGCAGGTGGGTATGACCGAAAAGAAAAAATTATTTGTAACAGCACGATGATCGTGAAACCAATGAAATCTCCATGCAACGTCGAATCTTAGCGAGTAGATGTAGGAATCGCCTCAATCCCAGCACATTTAAAAATGCTTCACCTGCAGGTGGGTATCATCCAAAAGCAAAATTCTTTCTAACAGCACGATTCTCGTGAAACCAGGGAAATCTCTCTGCAACGTCGAATCCTAGCGAGAAGACGCAGGAATCGCCTGAATCCGAGCACATTTAAAAATGCATCACCTGCATGTGGGTAAAGCAAAAATCTTTCTAACAGCACGATTCTTTTGAACCCAAGGAATCCTCAAAGTGGTGTCGAATCCAGGCATGAACACACAGGAATCGCCTGAATCCGAGCACATTTAAAAATGCATCACCTGCAGGTGGGTATGACCGAAAAGCAAAATTCTTTCTAACAGCAGGATAATCGTGAAACCAATGAATTCTCCATGCAACGTCGAATCCTTGCGAGAAAACGCAGAAATAGCCTAAATCCGAGCACATTTAAAAATGCATCACCTGCAGGTGGGTATGACCGAAAAGCGAAATTCTTTCTAACAGCACGAATTTGGTGAAACCAAGGAATTCTCAAAGCGGTGTCGAATCCAGGTATGAAGACAAAAGTCTCAACTGAATCACAGCACATTTAAAAATGCTTCACCTGCAGGTGGGTTTCATCCAAAAGCAAAATTCTTTCTAACAGCACGATTCTCGTGAAACCAAGGAAATCTCTCTGCAACGTCGAATCTTAGCTAGTAAATGTAGGAATATACAGGAATCGCCTGAATCCGAGCACAATTAAAAATGCATCACCTGCAGGTGGGTATGACCGAAAAGCAAAATTCTTTCTAACAGCACGATTTTCGTGAAACCAATGAAATCTCCATGCCACGTCGAATCTTAGCTAGTAAATGTAGGAATCGCCTGAATCCGAGCATATTTAAAAATGCTTCACCTGCAGGTGGGTATGACCGAAAAGCATAATTCTTTCTAACAGCACGATTCTGGTGAAACCAAGGAATTCTCAAAGCGGTGTCGAATCCAGGCATGAACACACAGGAATCGCCTGAATCCGAGCACATTTAAAAATGCATCACCTGCAGGAGGGTATGACCGGAAAGCAAAAATCTTTCTAACAGCACGATTCTCGTGAAACCAATGAAATCTCTCTACAACCTCGAAACCTAGCGAGAAGACGCAGGAATCGCCAGCAAAATTCTTTCTAACAGCACGATTCTCGTGAAACCAATGAAATCTCCATGCAACGTCGAATCTTAGCGAGTAGATGTAGGAATCGCCTAAATCCGAGCACATTTAAAAATGCATCACCTGCAGGTGGGCATCATCAAAAAGCAAAATTCTTTCTAACAGCACGATTCTGGTGAAACCAAGGAATCCTCAAAATGGTGTCGAATCCAGGCATGAATACACAGGAATCGACTGAATCCGACCACATTTAAAAATGCATCACCTGCAGGAGGGTATGACCGAAAAGCAAAATTCTTTCTAACAGCACGATTCTCGTGAAACCAAGCAAATCTCTCTGCAACGTAGAATCTTAGCAAGTAAGTGTAGGAATCGCCTCAATCCGAGCACATTTAAAAATGCTTCACCTGCAGGTGGGTATGACCGAAAAGCGAAATTCTTTCTAACAGCACGATTCTGGTGAAACCAAGGAAATCTCCATGCAACGTCGAATCCTTCCGAGAAGACGCAGAAATCGACTAAAAAGCAAAATTCTTTCTAACAGTACGATTCTCGTAAAACCAATGAAAAATCTCCATGCAACGTCGAATCCTTCCGAGAAGACGCAGAAATAGCCTAAATCCGAGCAAATTTAAAAATGCATCACCTGCAGGTGGGAATGACCGAAAAGCGAAATTCTTTCTAACAGCACGATTCTGGTGAAACCAAGGAATTCTCAAAGCGGTGTCGAATCAAGGCATGAACACACAGGAATCGCCTGAATCCGAGCACATTTAAAAATGCTTCACCTCCAGGTGGGTATCATCCAAAAGCAAAATTCTTTCTAACAGTACGATTCTCGTAAAACCAATGAAAAATCTCCATGCAACGTCGAATCCTTCCGAGAAGACGCAGAAATAGCCTAAATCCGAGCAAATTTAAAAATGCATCACCTAAGGCATGAACACACAGGAATCGCCTGAATCCGAGCACATTTAAAAATGCTTCACCTCCAGGTGGGTATCATCCAAAAGCAAAATTCTTTCTAACAGCACGATTCTGGTGAAACCAAGGAATTCTCAAAGCGGTGGCGAATCCATGCATGAATACACAGGAATCGACTGAATCCGAGCACATTTAAAAATGCATCGCCTGCAGGTGGGTATCATCCAAAAGCAGAATTCTTTCTAACAGCACGATTCTCGTAAAACCAAGGAAATCTCTCTGCAACGTCGAATCCTAGCGAGAAGACGCAGGAATCGCCTGAATCCGAAGCTAGGCCTTTGATCGGCTTCATGTTTGGCCTATTTGCAAAGGGCCCAGGCAAAATGATGTCCATTGGACCTAGAGGTACTTTAGGACCACAGATCATTACCCTGCTCTTGCAGGCCTAATTTAAACGTTTTGGTATTCCTTTCAATCAATATCTATGCCTAAACCCACGTTTCTTAACTACTTTGATTGAGCAAGTTGCCTTTCGTTTCGATTTAAATTCGAATTAATTTGTCTAAAGTATCGACAATATCAAAGGATTAGTGTATGCACAATTGAGCAGAAATTATGGAAAAAAGGAAAGGGAAATTGTCTGTGGGCAAAATCTGGGCTGTAGTTCACAAGCCTGGATGCAGGTTTATAGTTTATTCACCAGTGTCAAGGTCACAGGAGAGAGGTGAATCCAAGAGTGAGT
>CAJPEV010000925.1:71772-85868 GCA_905338385.1 Darwinula stevensoni
GTGATGAAACTTGGGTTCATCACTGGGATCCCGAAACCAAGCAGGAGTCCATGCAGTGGAAGCACAAGGGATCGCTAACGCCTCGCAAATTTCGTGTTCAGAAATCTGCAGGAAAGGTTATGGCCACTGTGTTTTGGGACAGCGAGGGACTACTGCTGCTTGAGTTCATGCCATACAAGTGTACAATCACTGGCGATTCCTATGCTACCACCATGAAAAATTTACACGATGCCATCGAGGAAAAACGCAGAGGAAAGTTGTCAAGGGGGGTCCTTCTTCTCCATGACAATGCGCCCGTCCACAAATCATGGAAAGTTCAGGCAGCAGTGAGGGAGTGTGGCTTTCAGGAGCTCAACCATCCTCCCTACAGCCCGGATCTGGCTCCTAGTGACTACTAATATTTTCTGTTTAGACACTTGAAAAAATTTTTGCGGGGAAAAAGATTTTCATGCAATGAAGAGCTGAAAGTTGCCGTTTCTGATTGGTTTGATGGACAAGAAGTTGACTTCTATTCCCAGGGAATAAAATCCTTGGAATCAAAGTGGAATAAGTGTGTTGAGTGACTACATTGAGTGACAAAAGGTGACTACATTGAAAAATAAAGTGTTATTTTTCCCCTCGGATGTTTCTTTCTTATTCAGGTAGATAACTTATTGAGTGACCTTCGTAAGTCTGGGGTAGGGGATATTCTGTAGGTAACAAAAGGTAAATGATGTGTAAAAGAGCGGTAAATTGGGGGTAGAGGTGAAACACTGAGGTAAAACTGCGGTGAAATGTAGGTAAAAAAAGCGGCAAATGAGAGGGGAACGCATTCCCTGATTCCAAAGAGTAGTAAGATAACCAGCATAACAAGATTCCATAGTAAGATAACCACCAACCATAAACACCCTGCCAGGGTGTTAATGGTTTGCTGCATTAATTTGAAATAATTAAATTTTAGAAGCCTGGCCTGCTCATATGGATTCCTCTTCCTGAGAGTCCAATCGCCTCTTCACGTATCCCTTAGCTGATCTGCAGCGATAAGGCGACACCACAGGCGATACTCACAATCCCCATTCCTGCTCTTGGCACCATATGTTTTGCACGAAATCTGTGGACAGAAATTAACAGGAATTTAATTCTGCATGAAAAAGCGTCAATGAATAAACATTTTAAAATGTTTGTTTCCTCTTTGTCACACTCGTTACAATTCATCCACCATGAATTGTAACAAGGGTAAAGTCCTCTAGTTTCGTAGTATCCCTAATTTTGTAACAACTGAGAAATCGCATCATATGGGATTTGGATGAGAATGGACTGTTACTTTGATTTTGAGAAGGATCATTTCCAGAAAGAGGCATGCACATTTTCAGCCTGGACGATCGGTGCAACTGATTTACTTCTATATTGACGTGCTGCAATATAGGATAGGGTGGGTTATGCTCATGCTCAGTTATTATTTTTCGCGTTTAGCAGCCATTCTCGAGATACTTTCCAAAAACCATTCATTGTACCGAAAGACTTATTAGCTTGCGAATGAAGGTCAATTTCAAAGGAAGGCGAACCTCGTATTCCCGCAGCACGCCTTCCGCATGGCAGGTGTGAAAGGAAGGGGAAAATACACTCCTGAGGACCTCAATAAAAGCAATACAGGTGATGGTAACCGGTTACAGAGTGAATCGAGCTGTCAACCACTTTCCTGTGCCTTGTGTAATGATTTAAAGCATCTGGTTCGGCTGTCAAGGAGAATAGGCGTGCGAAGTAATGTCAAATCGTGATGTGGGGTGGTGGGGGGGAAACATTATGGTTTTCTTGTGCAGGTTTTTTGTGCTAATTATGCTTCTTTAACATTTAGGAGGTTTTCTCTACTTTTTTCTTTTTAGGGAAACAAGGAATCTAGGGAGACCATGTGAAAATACGAATGGCTATTGTCTGCACAACTCTTGATAACATTAAAAAATGCAATGGCTGTATGAAAAAATTCACTCAATGCATTTAACAGCTGATCCATCAATACCCATTATACTGACTTACTAATGTTTGAAATGGTTGCTCCAGAGTTGGCCTTCTGTTATTTATCTCTACCACCATGTTATTTCCTTCTGCAGTCACTCCATCCCAGAGAAGCAGAAAAGGGGCCTTCCTCTGAACATTCATCTCTCTGTAGATCAAATGAAGCTATCTGTAGATCATTCCCAAAGTCACATTCTCAGCCGCCAGTAATTTTTCTGATGGAGGGTTGCCAACATAATTTAAAATATTCTACTTAATATTCAGCTTAATCCTTTTATTAGCACAGATTGGGAAATTGTCTCCTAGCAATGAATATAGAGGGCACAGGTTAAAATGAAGGAGCACTTCACATTAAGGTCAAAGAGAAGAGTATGACTTGCATGAACAGAAACATTCACAGCAAAAATATTTAAATAAAAATAATCCATTTTCGATTATGGCAAAACTGCATTTATGCTAGTGCACCTTACCACTGATTCCCCCTAACCATGAATTTCATGCTCAGCACTAGAAGTCTATTCTGGTGTCCTCAACAAATTACAAGCCAAAATTCTTTTAAGACTGGTACTCAAATTTGTATCACAGATGAAGTTGCCATGCTGATATAACTTGATAACCTGTTAAGCCTTGCCAATTAAACCAAATAGTATTCATAATGACATACACAGGCTGTTCATTCCCATTTACCTCTTTCAACAAATATGCAAGCCTGAACCTTCTTGGATAGAGCAGAAAACAGCAGGAGCAAGTTCCTCCCTCTCTCTCCATACCAGTTATCCATGAGTATGAACACATGAAGGTTAGAATCTTGTGCCTGTTTCTCTTGCCATTGTTTGGGTCAATGCCACCTTCCCATGTCCTGGACAATTGTACAGACTCTCTATGCAATAGCAAAACAAGATGATGTGTTCACATGCATCCACTAAATAAGGCCTCAATGTAGTCTACTGGAAGAGAATGCATATAATTAATTCAAAGGAAATTAAAAGCATTGTATAATTAATTCAAAGCAAATTAGACTCAAACATTCAGCCATGATTGAGCAAAATTGCAGCATGAATGCACACAGCAATATGCAAGGTGACCACAAGAAACCTTTACAACTTCAAACTGTAATTAAAAATTAACGGAGTTAGATACAATGATGCAGTTTGCTGCATGTGAAACATCTCTTAAAGTTTTATTGACATGAGTTTTTTCCTTTCTAGGTGTCGCCAGTAATGGGTTACGTCACATTTACTGCAAATGGCATCCCCACAAATAAACTCATTGGGCTGCCTGGTTTATAGAGACCAAATCAGATACACAGGTTCAACAAACGATCAGGACAGCCTTTTGAAGGGGACCACCATTGAGACTTCCATAAATGTTGTGCATCAAGTTTATAGCATACTAATTTTATGGAGACTGGTAGCATCCTGTAGAGGAAGAGGGCAGGCTGACTAAGCACAAGCACTGAGGGTGTTGAACGTGTGTGAGAGGCATTTGAGTGCAGTTCCTGTAAGTCCATTCAGACCACCACCTGGGAGTTGCAGCTACCCCCCACAATGGTACATGAGGTGCAGCACAAGCACCTACGGCTGTACATGTAGAAGGTGCAGCTAAAGCAGACACTTAAGCTGGACGACCTACCACAACACTTGGCTCTTGCAGTGGACATTTTGGTAAAACTTGGATGATATCAACCTGTTCTCTTCTCAGATGAAGCAACTCATCACATTTTGGGGATGTTTAGGAGATAATGTTAAGATTTCGACCTCTAAAGCAAGGCAACAAACTGCACTTTTTCTTGTGGGGACACCATTTGCAGTAAATGTGATGTCATGCATTACAGGTGACACCTAGAAAAGAAAAAGCACATGGCAATAAAACGTTGAGAGACGTTGAGAGACGTTGAGAAATGTAAAAAACGTTGAGAGACGTTTTTTCACATGCAGCAAATCAGATCATTGCATCTAATTCCATTCATTTTTTAAATTATGGTTTGAAGTTGTAAAGGTCTTGTGGTCACCCTGTGCATCAGGGGAGACTTTCACCTGGGACAAAGACCAAGAAAGGAATGGTATGAAAATGCACAAAAGCACACAATGTCTGTATGAAAGTATGAAGAAATTTGAGCCAATAGACATCTTCACTTGCAAGCAAGAATAGGTGACAACTACCTGTACAGGTGGGTGTGGCACCAATACTAAACTGATACTTTTACGTGGGCAATGGAATGAGGGATGACAGTCGAGAAGATAGGGCAGTAAATGAGATGAATAAGCAGGACTGAATAGGATTTATACATCTAGGACTTCCTCATTCTCATCAGAGCTTACTTCCCCATAAAAAAAGTAAACTCTAATGTCATTGCCAATAAGTAAGAACATTAATAAAACACTGGATGATGTGGGGGAAATGAAAAGAAACTACTTTTACACAGATTACTTTCTTTGTAATGTTGTGATTCTATTGAAAATATAAATGCATAAAATACGCAAAAGAGCAATTTACATTCCCTCCCCAACTCAGTGTTTGCTTGCAAGGATGGAGTAAATGGTATCAGACACATGGGGTACAGTTTGATCCCAGATAGATTTTTTAAATGTAAAAATAAAATGTATTTTTTATGGTTATAGTTGACTTTATTTTATTTGGATTCTCAAGTTACATTTTGCAGTTTCATAGCTCCCATGCCACAAGCAGGATGAAAATCAACTTATTTAAGGGGCCAACTGTTGAAGACAAGCTTTCTTGTGCAAAAATAAAACTTGTCCAGATTATTCATGAATTCTGATGATACAACTCTCCTCAATTAGAACATATAATTTGAATACTGTGCTCAATATTTCTATTATTGGTTGCTTAAATCTCAAAAAGTGATAAAAGAACACATGATGAAAATCATTTGATGAGATCACTTAGTTAAGTCTAACACAAGAGCTGTAACTGCTTCTGAGAGGTTGATCCTTCACAACAGAGTCCAGACAGACCATGCAGAAGGCAGAAACTGGGCTGTCAGCTGATTTCTAGGCGAGGTTTCCTTCTGATACAAATTAGTAAGTTACACCCTCCTGCACTCAGCATGCCAGCTTAACTACTTCAAACCAAATGACACAAATGAAATTGTCATACACTTTCCTTTGAGATGCCAATCATTCCCATTTCTCAAGTCTATTAATCTCATCAAGTTCTTCAACTTCAACCCTCTTCTTGCCTTAACCCTTTCATAGCTGAATTAAGAAAATGAATAACTAGGACATTTTTTCACTGTTTTTTCTGTTGAACAGGCCCAGCTAAAGACAGAGCTAGCATGAACATTTCAAATATTTATGCATATATTCGAAGGCATAATTTTTTAATTACAAGAATCATCAATATATTGAATTACAGGCCATTGTTCACTCATGGAGAGTCCCTAAAACTTGGCCTTTATTCCAGTTTTATCTGATCATTCTTGCATGTGAGCATATTTTTCCCTTTTCCAAAAAAAAATAGAGGAAAAAATTCTTTTCGTTCAAAATTCCATTTCACAAAAAAATATAAAATATCAGGTCACAACTTTCCTTTTTGATCCAACTTGCCTGTACTACAACCTATTTGAACGAATGATGCACCACTGAAGAGCCCTTTTTTAGAGCTATTAAGCAATACCAAATATGACAGGACCAATGGTAACTGCAATAGCAGTCTCAAGATATGATCCTTATAATGATCATACACCATGAAAGGGTTAAGCAAAGCCCAATGGTCCAACTCAATTCTTATGGGAATCAAAAGGATTGCTTCCATTCAAGGCCAAAAGGGAGAGTTCAAAAAGAAAACCTGAATTGATGAGCTTACCTTTGGAGGCTTCATGGAATTGGAACTCTGAAGAAATAGAGCATTAGATCTCTTCTAGACATCCTCAACAATGTAAACAATCCATTGATGCAATTCCAGCTTGTCTAAATTACGGAGGTATCCACAAGGTGGCTGCTGATAACAATCCAGGAATCTTATTTTGTATTTTGAGTATTTTGAGTCATTTACATGACTCATAAGATAGCATACTTGTGAGCTAAGATATGGTAAAAAATTCTGGACTGTATTACTTTCCCTTTTCTCCACAAAACTAGACTTCAGAGAGAGTAGTAGAACCAAAACATTGAGGGTTGGCAGGTAAACATAACATTTTACACACTTTTTGGTTTTCTTATGCCCTGAAATCCTTTTGTCTCGTGTCTTGTCCTTGTTCTACAGCACTGTTGTTGAATACATTAACAAAACTCAAGCACAGAACACACTTAATATTACATCATGGAAAAAAAGGTAATCCTTCCCAATTCAATTATAAAAGTTTTACAAAGTTCCTTCTTAAAAGAGAGAATAAAATACCATTTTTATGATAAGAGGAATGCTGGCATGAACATAATTTGAAAGCCTTTGCATCTTTATAATGGAGGAGTTGTTCCTTTTGCTAGTGACTTGCTGGCAAGGTTCACTTTAAGAGAATTTTTGGGTTATGCTAAGTTAAGTTCCTTTGATATCCTTTGTTGTTCATCATGGTTAATTTTGGGTCCAAGGTTGAGGAAACAACAAATTCAGAAGTGGGGGACCAAAGCTGGTACTGGGTTTAGTGACCTTGTACTGACTTACTAATGGAACTTGGGAGACAGGTAATGTAGGCTCTTGCTCAGCTGACAGAAGATGCACATGTTTCCATGGGGAAAGTCTGCTTAACATGGGGTAGCACATCCACACACCACTCTGCATGCCATACCTAGATGCAGGAGCAGTAAATTTTAAAAGGCACTCATGCCATTCATGGGTCTAGGCAACCTGTGAGGCTCTATGAGAAACTGAAGGAGGCCAAAGGCCAAAGAGGGGAGTCCTTGCCTGAGAGACTATGATGCCTATTGTAGTGTTAGTGCAAGGTAGGCACCTCTTCCTCTCCATGTAGATAACTATTGCCAAATGTGTCCACCACTTGTAGTGACCTAGAAAAATAAAAAAAAAACCTGGAGAGGGACAGAGTCCAAGTCTAGTTGTTACCCACCTGCCATCTTCCCTCCACCCCATTGGAACTTGTTTTCATTTCTTCCAATTCTAGGATCAAATCAAGTTTAATGAATCCCACAAAACATATGAGAATACCCCTTGGTTTGCAAGTTGCATACAATAGCAGTTGTGGATTGAAGGTGGGGGAACAAAAACAAAATATTGGAAAACCAAGTGGAGAACCAAGGCCACTTTGGCCTCCTTGGTTCCATGACTCATGAAAAGGGATGAGGGGGAGGAGAAGGGGTCAACAAGAAGCTCATAATTTAAGTGCTAAAAGAATAAGGATATACCAGGGCTTATTGAATAAACAGCAAGAAAGTTGTGGGTAGAATTGACAATGAGATGCTGTCAGCCCTGTGATATTTGAATTAACCTTGCCAGCAATTTCTGATGACATTGACTACAGCTGAATGTGTCACTGAATGATGTTAAGCAGGACAGCATGGTCCCACTTGCTGTCAGGTCATCAGTTGAGGACATTCTGCCATCTATATCTCAACAGGTCACACCTTGAACAAAGTAACTGATTTCAGTCATTAGAGTAAAAAATGTATAAAGATGAGTAGATATAATGCAGCATGAGTAAAGGTTACCTTCTTTTGTCATTACATGAATGACAAAGATAGAGTTTGGGATTGCACATTATTTGGGCATGCTGTGATATCTTGGACAAAAATCACTTAACTACAATCCAGTCTCTATACTTTCCTTTTTTTGAAAAGTTTTTTTAGAACTTCAACAATTTTAAAGGCAGCACATTTTATGTATCAGAATGGCAACAATATTCCATGCAATTATACCTTTGAGGAATATTTATAGTCACCCATAGTTCATAGATCATTTCTACACTCACATTGAGGAGACTCTCCTTGGGGGCAGAGGCTTCAAGGCAGCAATATTACAAAGGAATACTTTGCATCTTACTCATGAAGCAGTATAAGTGAGTCAGAAGTTTTTGAATGGATGGACATTCTCCCTCGAAAAGTATGTCCTTCAAAAATGGTCTCATCTTGGCACAATGTGAATAAGAACACTGAAACACAACTTGAAGCTGCTCACATCTCCTTTTGCACCTATCTCCAAACTCTCTGTCCTTTTGCAACATTTTTGGCACTGGAAAAAGTTTGATGTCTTCTGAAAAGTTTATTTAACTCACAGTAGTTTGCAGAGCACAGCATAAGAGTTGAAAAAACGAATCCCTGCATTGAGATGTATGGGTGATTTCTTGCAATTTTTAACATCATAAGATTCAGTAGCCTTGGTACCTGCACAATGTAAAGAATGACATGGAGACAATGTACTGTTCTGTACAGCAAAATCTCATGGTTTGCAAAGAAGTATCTCATATAGGGTAGTCTTCAACAGTGTGTTGACACTCAGCAGGGTTGATTTTCAAATCACTTTTGCCATTTCCATTTCAGGTATTGCACATCCTGCTGGGAGCTGAAGTGAAAAGCAAACAGTGTTGGCAAACAAGACACAGTATGTTGCTAGTGAGACCCATGTGGGAAGGGTCAAGGATATGAAGAACATCTCTTTCAAGGAAAAACCCATCCGAAGTTCATCTCAAGAAGGTAAAAAAAAAAGTTTTTTTTACCTTGGAGGATAATTAAAATTTTTTTGCATTCTGAAGCTTGGATCACACAATGGCATTCCTGCGTGTAAAATTATTATAATCATCAAGAGTACCAAAAAAGTTTAATATTTTCAGTTGCAAGATTGTTCCCTTAGATATTTTTTCCCAACAGGCTACATGCAATATTTGTCTAAGACTAGCCTATTAAGTCCCTCATAGAAGGCACTTTTCTAAGACAGGCAATCCAATATGAGAAACTTAAAACCAATCACCATCTTCTTTCCCATATTATTTCCTTTTTTATTGACAATGACATTTCAGTTTGTGCTCCCTTAGTCCCCACTTCATCTTCTGACAAAATGTTTGTTGGTACACATGGGCAGAACAGGAGAATCAAGGAAAAGGGTGCCAGGACAAAATTGATGAAATACCACCCCCTGCCTAAAAGTTTGGAAGGGAGGGGGAACATCCCCATACTCTGCCAATGCTGATCTAGCAGCCTTAATTCTTCCTGTTTTAGGAAAAACATATGCATAGATCCATTGATGAATGGATTGATTGGCTGAAGAGAGTGAGAGAAAAAAGTAGGACTCAAAATGGGAAGATAGTTCACGACTGGGGTGACAGAGAGAAGCAAGAGGGAATACTGCAAGAAAGATGAGCATGAAGACAGGGGTAGAGGAAGGGAGAGCAGAAGAGTGAGGAGATATGCATGCAGGAATGTACAATGGTTCAATGTCCTTGGCATGAAGTCAACTGCATGAGAGGGCTCCAAGGATAAGATATGGCAACTGCATTGTGCAACACAAATGCAGAAGTAGGCTAGGAACATAACATATTCATATAATTGTATGCAGTGGATGAACTACATCTACATCAGCTAATGCATATCTACATTGCTTTTCACCTGAGTCAGACCCACATGCATGGGACGTTCCTTAAGCATGACAGTGGAAGTCAAGTGAAAAATGTCTGATCCAAGTGAAAAACATTGAAAATACCATTCCTTAGCTCAAATCACTCATAATTTCCCTGGTACTATTGGCAGTTTATTCCAACTCTTGCAAGGAGAACCAGAGCCATGGTGACGTTAATGAAGTGATAGGTGCCTCAATCAGCCATAACACACCCTATCCCAACTCTCAGATTTTGAGAAAGTTCCTTTTTGGTGTTTAATGTTCAAAGTTCAAGTATGGGCGTCAAGGGGTATTTATGCCCATTATGGCGTCTAGTTTAAAGGTCGAGCTTAAAGGCCTAAATAAAAGCCTAATGTTATCCAATATATTTTTCTTTAAATTTTTTGGGAACATATCCACCTATTGCCTAATTCTTTACGCCTACCTCTCGCCTTTTCATCGTTGTAGGCTTACACATCCGACCCCTTCTAATGGTCACAGTACGGGCAGCCAGAACATCCACCTACAACAGCCACCTGACCCGTTCTAGGCATTCACTCCTCAACAAATTAGGGTCATTCCGCTGCCTGGGTATCACTAGGGGTTGACGCAACTCGAACTGGTTCCCTCTCTTTCTGCTGCTGTCAGAGTATTGAACATCCTTGACAAGCTCTAGTGTTTTTCACTTGAGTCGGACATTTTTTCACTTGACTTCGACGCTCATGCATGAGGAACGTCCCATGAATGTGTCTGAGTCAAGTGAAATGTTCTCTAACTCAAGTGAAAAACACATTATAAAATCCCTTCATTTTTTTAATTGCTCGGATGAGCCATCAAAATTAACCCCACCCTTCGTTAACGTTCTCTCGAACAAAGAGTTCGTAACGTTTCCAAACGTCTCTCTTAACCCTCAAAACCATTTTTTTTTTATGATTTTGAGTTTCATCTTCTACCCAACCAGATACGTTTTTTGTAAGTCCTGAGCATCATCGCTTCCCGAGCTTATAGACGCCAAGCCTCGAAACCGTCAGTCGTGAACGGCCTGAATCGGGCACGTGTTTATCGCGTGCACGCTTCTTCAGAGCGGCGGCCCACGTCCGATGACGTCATTCGTCAGTGTTGCCGGATGTTCGCGAGGCCGTCTCGGCGCCTCGCCCTCAAAAGGGCTTCGCCCCTCGCGAGACGCGCCGAGATGAGGAGGCAGCTGTGAGGAATCTCGCTCTTCGTTAAAGCGGGATACCAATTAAGTCGTAAAATAAAATAAAAAGTCAATGAAAAAGACGACTCGAAAAGGCAAAGCGAGAGGCTGTTGCGGGAGTTAAGTCACAACTTGGCGGGAAAAAAAAAAAGAGAAAAGAGAAAGGGGACGTCTCGCCTTCCGATCTTCGCTGACAAGCCACTTTTATCGCGCATCGACGAAGGCGAAAAGAAGTTGAGAGATGAGTTCGGTTTTCGTCGAATGATGCATCGTTATCTCTCCGAGATGCGTAATAGATGCTTTTTCATGGAGTTTTTTTTTTCGTTTCCATATCATTTCCGCTTCGTGGAAAGTCAGTTCCTTAAAGATTTCATCGCTGGTCATGCGCGGATTTCCAACTGCGAGCCTGATGAACGGCCAACCGGACATGGCCGACTTCAGCCAATTGCCATCTGCCATCTGCCAATTGCCATCTGCCAATTGTCATCTGGGCCAGCAATGACTTATGTACGGGGTTAACTAAATTCCACCGATGCAAGCATTTTTTCGCGTGGTACTTCTTTTACAATTCCTTGGTGGATGGATTTCGTTTCCCTCGCTTCATCATATTTCACTCGCTCGATGTGCTTCCCTGTTCGATGCTTTCGATTGGAAGGGGGGAAAAAAATGTCCGGCCAGAAAAAAAATGGTCGGATTTGAATCGTCGTCGCGTGTCTTCACGTAAATGCACAGGTTATCCGGCTCTTTAAGTTCGCGGCGCAGCCAAACCGAATCGCCAAAATGTTGCATCGGGATCCATTGAATCCAAATGAGAAATTACAGGGTTAAACAAGATTCTCTGCACCGAACGCTCTCATTTTGCGAGCTCAACTTCAAATAAACACAGCAGAAGAGATCCACGAGTTTCCTTCACGTTATAATTGCTTCGAAAATGTCTCTAAGTTGAGAAAAACTCAACATTGGAGAAAGACGAGGAAAACCCGAGCAATGGGAGAAGTTTTTTTCATAGTCAAGATCTCCCAACACATCCATTGGAAGACCTTCCTCCTCCCCTTCCCTCCCAACAAGCGGCCAGAACGAGGCAGATGAGCACCTGCCTGCCATCTGGTGGGAGCATGGAGAAAATCGCATTTCCCTCGCTTCAAACGCGTCTGAACCGCGTCGAGATCGCTCTATGCCATTGGAAGAGTCCTAGAACAGCGCATGAGCAAGGATATAGAAAAAGGAAATTTAGACCCTCTTTCCATCGTACTCCTCGATCGTGCCGTCACGGACGCGGTCACGTATTTTCGATGTCCTCGTGCAGACCGGGCCCGTTCTCACCGAGTACCTTTCCACCGCAAGTCTTTCGAGTGAGGTTTCAGCTGGCGGAGTGGAAGCCGACAGCCGTTCGCGACCGAATGCTTCCATTCGAAAAGAATAAAAAAGAACGCCATGCATAGCGTGGACCGAGGTTGCCAGGACGACCGCGCGACCCGAGTCGCCTTCGATCAGGGAGTGACTCCGGACCCGATTTCCAGGAAGGGCCCGAGTACTCATCGAGTGCTTACTCGCACACTCCATGCAAGAGCCATGCCTCCAAGTCTTCGGCGGTCAGAGACGGAAGTGACGTTCGACTGAATGCACCTTTCTCACTCGCTGCTCGGGGCGGTCTGGACGAAATAGGTATGCACTGCCCGTATTAATAGAGTTAGAGGTTTCAATGATTTGTTTCATCTTGCACTAATTTCGTTGCATGGCCCGTTTGAGCACCTAGAAACGTTTTGACTGCACGTTAACGATGAGGGAGATGAAATAGTGCGGAACCATTTTTCAGAGGCTTTCTTCATTCTTCAGCTACCCCCTCTTCCATTTTCGTCTCTCTCCACGAGACTCGGCTAAATGTTAGACCAAGGTTTACCCGAAAACTGTATTCAAGTCGGGCAAAAGCTATCCTTTTTACACTCAAAAAGAATCTCAACTCTCGACTTAAGGCGTCAATAAGGAATATAAGCGTCCATCTCAGGGTTTTCGAGACAACATGCTGAGAACGTGTATCGCCACGACTAACAGGAGTTTTTTGAACCAAAATGGAGCATTAAAGTGAAAGAGTCATGCCAGGAAATGAATGATGAATAATAATAGCGGTAGCACCTATTCCACGTCTTGAACTCTTCCCTTCACAAAATTCAACCTCCTCTTATTTCACCATAACGATCATCACCGCTAGTCACACACCTCAACCCACGAATCCCAAACAAAAATGTATAATTATTTAATAAGAAGAAGGCCAAGGCACAAAAGAGGAACATTCATGAATCAAACACGATAACCAACAAGGGGGGGGACTGGAGCCCACACATCGAGGCTCCTTGACTCCTTATTTCTTTTTTAACACGAAATGGTGTATTGACAACATTAGGAAGGGCGCGTAACGTTCTCGAATTCCATATCTTTTCTTGGCGATGCTTTCTCTTCCGGAAATACCATAGGACGTGCTGCTATTGAGAAAAATAATCCCAGGATGAATTTTCGAATTCAATATATTTCAAGTCTTCAAGGAGTGTCAAGTGTTCATTTTCTTCTCCGTCAAACCCAAGCTAGGTGTATTCTCGCCTTAATCTTGGAGTCCTCACATGAAATACCGCGCAATTGTTCTTAGAATTTTTACATCCCCATTCAGAGGAGAAATTAGGGGAATAGGAATATAAGTCGGTATTCCCAAAAACTATGCAGTGCATCCAGCGTGTATTTTAATTTCAAAGGTTCCCAAAGATCATGGAAATGACAATCGGAGAGGGCGACGGGAAGAGGGGCAAAACGGAAGAGGGATACCGTTTCCTTTCCAAGGGTCTCGCCCAGACCTCGAGAGAGCAGGATGTCGCTCTCTGTGATGTCGTCATCGACGTCCAAGACGAGTCCTTCCATGGAAGCCGCTTCGTGCTCGCATCCGTATCCCCAGTCTTGAAGCGCATGTTCCTCGCACAAATGAAGGAGTCCCAAAATCGGATCGTCGAGGTGAAAGGCGTCTCCAAGAAAGGATTCCAGGTGATCTGGGATTTCATCTATGAGGACAAATACGGAACGGAGGAGGAAGACGTCGCCCTGGCCGTCCTCAAGGATTCACACTTTCTTCAGATCGACTTCCTCTATCACGAATACGCAGAGAAATTGAAGGGGATGCTGAGACTCGAGAACGTCTTCAACATATTCTCCATCGCCGAGCAATTCGAGCTTGAAACATTGAGAAAGGGAGCATTGGACTTCATCTCAGATCACTTGCAACAAGTGATCAACACACAAGAATTTCTTTCACTGGAAACAGAGACTGTGAAGATGCTCCTGAGCAGAGATGATCTGGGAATGATAAGACTCGAAAATGTATTTAACTTCTTCTCTATCGCAGAAGAACTTGAGCTGGAAACTTTGC
>CAJPEV010000926.1:0-15906 GCA_905338385.1 Darwinula stevensoni
CCTTCTTTCAGTCGAACAATCGGGCTCACACCTAGTCCCCTGAGGAAGGTCCTTGTACCGAAACGTTGGGACGAAAATACATCTTTCATTTTAGTTGGCTATCAGGTGCACCCTCCTTCATTCCTATATATATATATATATATATATATATTTTTTAGGAATGTGGATCAGGAAAGCTTTCAGTTGCAGACATTCCAGTTAGCTTTTATAACGTTTGCCATCCGATTTATAAAATTTATGTCGCATTACATTGCATATTGAAAGCGCTTGATGAGGATAGACAATATGATTTTACTGATGTACAGCGTCTATGCAATCTTCATTCTCGATGTGAAATGGCCGCATTACACAAATCACATCATGTTCTTTTGCATATTGACAGGATGCACAAACTATTCTTAAATTCACTATTTCTACTGCTCGTTTGTTGGTAACTTCTTCTGAAATTAACCTTTTAAGTTGGTTTCAAGGTCTTCTGTGAGAAGACCCCCGGTGATGCTTACCAGTAGAACTTTGTAGTCCTCCATGGAAAGTCTCCTTGCTCTCTCCCTAAGGACCAGCGCCTTTCCTGTGCCTGATCCTCCACCCAGGAATATGCATTTTGATCTTTTTCCAATCAGGTTATTTTGAGCCCGAGTCAAAATACTCGCTGCCAGTGGAGTTTCATCAATGTCAGCAGTATTGCGAAATTTATATTTCGCGTTGTGAGTGAACATCAACTGAAAAACGTGTGCAACAATTAGGCGATAAAAAAATGTCGGTAAATAATTTTTTTTTGCACTAGGACTGCCTTCGACACTCCTTGGAAGAACGATCTTGCAATTATTTTTTTTTTAGAAACTTTCGGGAATCCTCATAATCATTCAGATCGTCATTTGCCATATTCTTGCCCTACACGCATCACACAAATTTGTTAGCCCATCTGCTGATATACGGGAAAGATGCGAACACAACGACGTTTGCATCAGGTCCGAGGACGGGGCCACATAAGATGGTGACTGCATTCCTTCGTTATTGACAAAGACGTACCACCTCGGTAACCTTGGCCTTGAGAATCTTCGGATTTCGATTTACAGTTGGCTTGGAAAAAAATGCAATGAAGTTTCTTTCCGTTGGGATGAATTAGGTAAATACATAAAATAAATATCCTCCCTTTAGTTCAGAAATCTCTTGATCTCTTTTAAGAATTGTCAGGATTATGTCATGGAGTGTCCTGCAGAACTGGCTCACTGCAATGACCAGAAAAGGATATTCCTGCGAATGGCCCTTAATGCTGTGAAAAAGTGAATCAATAGCATCGCGATTGGACTGACGGTTCATCGCTTTGGAATTACTTGGCCGTTGAAGCATACTGCGTACCTCATCATCTTTCCAGAACTTATATGACTCTAGAGTACTATGCGTTTGTACTGTTTCCTTACCTATTCCTCATACTCATATTAATAACCGAAAACAAGAGATTCCTTTGCGCTGCCGAAATTTAAACGGCGTATGCTGAAATCGATAGCTACCAGCCGAAATTCAATGGAATAATCGGATGGAGATAGGAGCGCTACCGAAAATGAAACGGGCGCTGCTGAATTTAAATGGACTTTTACCTAAATTCGTCGGAAAAACCTATATTAGTTTTGTATGGAGCGTGCAGCGTCGAAGGCGCGATCTTAGCGAAGCTAGTATTAAATTAAAGCTAGTATTAAAGGTAGACCTTTGTCTTGTCAACAGATGGTCGACGTTTCCTCAACTGCCCCAATCGGTCCGATTCTAAGCATGGCTCTGTCATAAAGTGAAAAGTTCGACTTTTCGCTTTAGATAGGCCATACCGCGAATTCTTGCGAATTCTCGCAAGATCTGCTACATGCTACCCTTGCAGTCACTTCATTGGCCGAAAGGGCATTTGAAATTTTTAAAATTATTGGACGAAATGCGTTTTGAACATGAGGCCATTCTATGATACAACATGAGTACGAATAGGGGCATATCTGGGTGGCGTTTCTGGAGGCTTCTGCGATCACCTTATGCATTTTATTTTGCGCGGAATGTTGTAATTGTCTACACTAAAATAAAGGTAGGGCAGTTTTGACCACATGTCACTTAATTTATTAAATGATTGCAATAAATAAATTGATTACCTCAAACTGCATTCATGACAGGATTCTCTTTCAGATAAAATGATATTCCACAACGTACAAGGAGACATATGATTGCGAATATTTTTCACAATTTCGTGATTTGCACGCCAGGAAAGTACCTAAAGTTGAGGAAAGTACCACAAGCAATTGGGCTATTCTTTGACAGTGGTAATCGAATAAAGAGTGATGTCGAGGAACGAATTTCGGGGTATCAGGGAATTCAGGCGAGTAGAGAAACAAGACAATGCGAAGGAATGATAATGAAATTGCAGTAAGGAAGGGAATGATGTGAAAGTTCCATTTTCCACGGATGGCTGTAAGCAATATCTTCGACTTTGTCGCCACGTTCGGATGCGACGAAGGGAGCGTGTATTTCTACCTGAGACACTAAAAACATAGAATTATTGCAGATCTCGCAGAGGCTCCATTCCTAACACTGAAATATCAATATGAAATAAAAGAAAACACTCAAAATGTTGAGTCCATTGGACTTGCTTGAAGGAAATTCGTTTCAAGGACATTCTTCAGCTGCAAGTTTTCCTATATGGGGAACATGCGAAATAAAAAAAAAGTCGAACACTGGGATGAAGAAGGTAAATTTACAGACGTACCCATCTGTCTCAATGCTTCGCTGCGTTGGTCATCCTCAAGTTGTTCTAAAACAATTAGCAAAGCAGTTAATTGGATAAAATCAACCAAATATATCGAGAGGCAAAAAAAGACTACTACCAAAGAAATGAAATAAACCATTCGTTTCATGAAGGCCGAAAATCTCTGTAAAGAGAAAATAAATACTTAAGCTTGGAAGATACATAAATAGAACTCGCTGCAGGAAAAATGATAAGTATTTCGCACCAATCATTTCCATGAATTCCGAGATGTCGTCCGCCTCGAGGTTGCCTACAGGAAACAAGTTTATTTCATGTTCTGAAGGCCACCATGCAAAAATAAATGAATAAATGTATATGTTGAACAAAGGCTTTGATACCTTCCAAGGCAATCTTCGCCAATAGCAGGTAGCCTTTCCCTGTATTATGGGAAAAAAAAACGAAAGCGCTATAATTCTGGCGTTCAAGGAAACTTAGAGAGGGGGGGGATATACAAGAACCAAACCACTGATATCGAAGAGTTTCTGACGTTCCTCCTTCTCCAGTTTGTCTGCACAGAAAAAAATTGAGCAAGTAGACAAGATCTTGAAAATATGAATTCAAAATATGAAAAAAGTATCCATACGAAAAATTCTGGAGATTTTTTCAGTACCGGTGATGCCCAGCTCCACTGAAACAAATGGTCAAATAAAAAAATTGGCAAGATAACACAGCAACTAGGAGAAAGAAACGCCTACCGCATGCAGCAAAGAGGTTTCCGAGGCCAATCTGAAAGAACTTGACTGCGAAAATAAAATAAATAAGTGGAGATATAATATCTTAAAAACATCTTACATGTCAGAAGAATACAACTTAAGGTACTACGGGAACGTAAAAATCGACACCCCTGAATCAAAATTCCGCGCTATAATTGCTGTATGGGACCTCAAGAAAGGGCCTTGGAGCCGATTGCTGGCTCTCTCAGGTCACCCCAGGGGCCAAGATCTGTGGTCAAAGGTCAAAATTTGCATGCTTCTCTTTGAAAATCTCCATCTCCCCAACCCTTGGCCGCAGAAACGTGAAATTTGCACCATTCTCCTTGAGACATAGAGCGCTATATGGGAAATATAAATAATCGTAGGCAACTGTCGTTCCCGAGACGCCATGCCGCCATAACTGAGAATTTTTCTGTTTTCGGATTCAGTTTTTTCGTTCTCATTCCTCGTAGAAATTTTCTATCGGCAAAAGCATGCTCCAGTTTTTGGAGGCTAATACGGTCCACCTTTTTGCGGAGTTGCGCATGGTTTCCTCCTACCGTTCCCCCTCAGTGTTCGGTGATCCGCCTGAATATTCCACTTTTTTGGAAGGGACGTGACGTTGACGGACGATACTCTATAACGAGGCTGAATTTCAAAAATTCCTCTTAGATCTCTTTAAAAGTCTCTTGGCTAGCTTAATATCCATTTTCATGAGAATCCGTCCACTATCCTTGAAGCCTATCGATTTTTCCTGCGGCCTCTTTTAACAATTTAGGTAATTTCTTCCATTCCGGGTCGATTTTCTCTTCTCTCTGCCAAGAATGCAACATTTTTTGTGCCTATCCCATAGAGGGATGTTTCACGGATCTAGTGACACCAAGATTGCCTACTGTCTCCAAAGGGATAGAGAATGCGAGGCTTTAATTACCGATTTGCATGAAAATTTGAATCCTCGCGCGCAGCTCTTCCTTCTTTGACTTCCCTCCCATTTCACTCTCCCATGTTCCTTTGAGACCATTTCGCACTCACGCACTTCCCCCTCGCCTGTCTCTTTCCTCATTTCGCCAGTCCCACTGTCTCCTGCCACTGACCTTCAATGGAAACGAGGGCCGCCGCTCTCCCTGTGAGATACTAAAGGGAATGAATTATATCTTTGACTCGTGTATTTTCGGTATCAATCCTTGTGCAGGCGGTACACAGCCTAAGGCTCCAAGGGTGACGATGTTCATGAGCTACCTGTTATTCTAGGTAATGATAAATCGAATTTGTGATGTTCACAAAGGAAATTTGGCAACGTATATCCCCCCTCCTCCCTTCAGATAGCTATGTCCACACATCTCCCTTTTCTGAAATTTCTGCATATTTTGCTCAGTGCCTTCCTTTTTTGGAAAGGATTGAAATCTGAGTGCAATATGTTTATGGCATCCTTCAGATTGTTAATGAGAAAATCGATTCTCTGGGGTTCAATATCTGTGAATACATGTATTGGTGGGTCCCGAGAGAAGTACTGAGTGTGGTCGCTCATGTCACCTTCGACGAATAGATAGCCATACGTCCTTGCTAAATTTGCTACTTGATAGTCGTTTGACGGGTCGAATGAAAACACAAATCGGGAACAGTTGGCCACATGGACCCCAAAAAGCGAAATCGAAAAATGAAGCAATCGAATTTCGAACGAAGTGCATAGATTGAAACTGACTTCAAAAGTCATAGACAACGAGCCCCTAATACGAAGAATTCGAATTTTCAAACCAATTTCCCGATTATCATTTCAACCACTGAAATGATCATCCATACGACTTTAAAATGCCTCTTTGTTGAACTGTATACCAATGCTCATGCGCCTTGGATAGGGCATTTCGAAGAAAAGTAACGAAATGTACTAGAAATCGAGACAAAAAACGCCACTCCCAAGGGTTTTTCCTTTTTTTTACCTTTATAGCCTAATACATGTCCTCTGATTACTTGATTGATACAAGTTTCTGGATTGCAGGGACGCATTTATAATTTGTTAGAGATATCCATATTCCCATGGAATTTTCATGTCAAGCGAACCGTTTCTAGCAGGACTGCTGCCTCCACCTTCATTTGACCGGACTCTAATGCCTCCTAGGGTGTTTGTGCGGAAAATCACCGCAAATTTCGGAAATGTCGACGCCTGAAGCATCATGATTTCTGCCCATATCCCCTCGGGAAAATCCCAGTCTAGCTCATAAAGTCGGATGGGTCAGGATTTGGGTGGGTCTTTCCAGAGGCTCACATCAACATCTCTCCCTGAAAATTGTTAAAAAGGGAGGAAAACAGGAGAGGTACCATCTTTACTCATACATGATGTTGGATGCCTCGCGAGTAGAAATTCTGATGTATTATTGAAATATCTTTTAATGCCGAATCCTTTCAAGCGAACGTTGAAAAAGATGGATTGTGAAGCAAGGGGCAATCATGAATTTTTTTTTTTTAGGAAGTAGCGAGACAGCGGTGTGCTGGCGCCTCGTATCTCCCATGCAAGGGAAGAGAAGTCTAGATAGGGGAAAAAATGAGTGAGAGAGGGAAAGAAGGATTACGCTTCGTGCAGTATGCTGGCCATTTGAGGCACAACTGGGAAAAATCTTGACATTCCTACCTAATCCCACCGGTTCACCTGGCAAGGCGATATAGGTGTTATCTGGTTATTCCATCACACCATTGACTCTGAGGAGAGAAACTCGTGATCGTAGACGATGAAAGAGGCATGCAAGAGAAACGCGGTCGATTGCTGCATGATACTTCAACATGGCCTCAGTCAAATCGCTCTTGGTCAGACGAGACTCAACACATTCGCGCATGATTCGGCAGCCAATTTTCATAGTCGTTTCGAAATATATTGTCCTCGTTTTGTGGATACTCGGTCCAAAGGGTTGAACTAATTCCTTATCCCGATTAGGTCCTTTTTCCAAGTCTCGGAGATGCAAAATATTGTGACGGATGAGGATGACATATTCCCGGCCGTTCCTTGGCTTTCGGCCTCTCACGCCTTCCGTCGTCTGTCCATCGTTCCTCCCTCCATAACAATATCTTAGAAAGTGCCTTCGTTCCTTGGGAGAGAATGAGGAGAGGAAATATTTAAAGCCCCTCTGTCTTTTAATTTGTATGTACAGGTACAGCATTTTGATCCTTTGAGCTCTCCCTTCGTTGCGTAGGATAATTTGGATTCCTCATAAAGTTCTTTGACCCTGATTCATTCGTGTGAATTTTTGTTTCCTGTCTTCATTTTAATGCCCCCAAAATTAACAACCATGCCGAAAGACACTTATCCCCACCCATTTTTCCTTAGAAATGCTATCAGGAGAGAGTAGACAGGTTAGGGGCGAGCGGCGACGTGCCGAGAGGACTCTCAGGAGGGGGAAGCGAAAGCGGAGCGTTTGATTAAAAAAAAAGGCGTCATAGGTACAAGGAAAAAAAATTCAAAAGCGATAGGCGCCAGTTGAAGTCGCGACGGTCCTCTTCCCCCTTTTCACTCACACAGACACACACAATCACGAGCATGCACAAGTCTGTAAGAAGCGGGAGGGAAGTCAAAGAAGGAAGAGCTGCGCGCGAGGATTCAAATTTTCATGCAAATCGGTAATTAAAGCCTCGCATTCTCTATCCCTTTGGAGACAGTAGGCAATCTTGGTGTCACTAGATCCGTGAAACATCCCTCTATGGGATAGGCACAAAAAATGTTGCATTCTTGGCAGAGAGAAGAGAAAATCGACCCGGAATGGAAGAAATTACCTAAATTGTTAAAAGAGGCCGCAGGAAAAATCGATAGGCTTCAAGGATAGTGGACGGATTCTCATGAAAATGGATATTAAGCTAGCCAAGAGACTTTTAAAGAGATCTAAGAGGAATTTTTGAAATTCAGCCTCGTTATAGAGTATCGTCCGTCAACGTCACGTCCCTTCCAAAAAAGTGGAATATTCAGGCGGATCACCGAACACTGAGGGGGAACGGTAGGAGGAAACCATGCGCAACTCCGCAAAAAGGTGGACCGTATTAGCCTCCAAAAACTGGAGCATGCTTTTGCCGATAGAAAATTTCTACGAGGAATGAGAACGAAAAAACTGAATCCGAACACAGAAAAATTCTCAGTTATGGCGGCATGGCGTCTCGGGAACGACAGTTGCCTACGATTATTTATTTTTCCCATATAGAGCTCTATGTCTCAAGGAGAATGGTGCAAATTTCACGTTTCTGCGGCCAAGGGTTGGGGAGATGGAGATTTTCAAAGAGAAACATGCAAATGTTGACCTTTGACCACAGATCATGGCCCCTGGGGTGACCTGAGAGAGCCAGCAATCGGCTCCAAGGCCCTTTCTTGAGGTCCCTTACAACAATTATAGCGCGGAATTTTGATCCAGGGGGGTCGATTTTTACATTCCCGTAGTACCTTAATTGATGCAAATGAGAAAATGAATTTGATAGAATATTGGAAACAGCACTTACGAAACGTTTTCAGTATTCGACTAGCTGGATACTCATCTGTGGCGAGGCGCACTACAGGGCAAATAAATTCCTTAGCTTCACCAGAAGTTGTTCAAAGTGATTGGGATGGAAGAATCCGCACTTACTGAAGTTGAACAGAAAGTTTTCGCGCCCATCCTGGTCCAGTTTAGCTAAAATAGAAATCAGGTGGCTTAATTCTACAAGAACATGGCGGAATATGTATGGGAAGGAGAATTCGGTTTTTACACAGATTGAACAGGAAATCTTGACGCTCTTCTGGTTCCCATTCCCCTGAAGACGAAAAAAAATTGTTTAAACCAATCGGACCATACTCTGCATGGATGAAACAGTAAAATTAGTGTTTACCGGTTCCATGTAGTAATAAACTAGTAACTTGAAATCGCGCTAAAATCGAAAGAGAAGTTGTTGAATTCCGTCAGTCCACTCCTCAAGATGAATGAGAAAGTTGAGTCTGCTCTTACCTGCTTCACTTAGAACGGTAGCAGATCCATCCGGCCCCAAACGTGCTAACATAATTTTTTATATGTAATACAACCAAGCCATAGCCAACATTGATGGGTCTGCATAATCTTCTCTTACCGATTCCACTCAACACTTTGGCAGTTGTAGTTGGAAACCACACCGCTAAAATCGAAAGAACCTTGATCAATTCGGCCAGGACATTGGTTTACATAGTTAAAACGATGGAATCCATTCTTACAGAGATCAATTAGTACCATACCAGCTCCACTCGGCCCCAACCGCGCTAAAATAAAAAAGGCTATGAATCTTGTCAGAACATCCTTAAACATTAATGAGACGGTATCCTTTCTTACCGACTTCCCTCAGTACGGTAGCAGCTACATCAATGTCCAACTCCGCTGAAATGGGAAATGAGTTGAATAATTCCGTTGCACATTGCTTGAATGTGGAGGGGAGAATGGAATCCGTTCTTACAAAGCATATTGAGGAATCCCCGAGGCTCACTCGATCCCAACTGAACTAAATTCGAAAGGAAGTTCTTCAATCCGACAAGAAATTGATCCAACAGAGATGGGAAAGTTGAATCCATACTCACTCATACATAAACCACTGAGCACTATAGCAGCTTCTTTCCTCTTCAACCCCGCTAAAATAAAAAATAAGATGTTTAATCCCGCCATACCGTAGTTAAACACATACTAAATGATGGAACCTGTTCTTACCAAATCCACGTATAACTTTCACAGCTTTAAAGTGCCCCAACCGGACTATAATATAATTTAAAAACAAAACAAAACAAGTTGTTTTTCACCGAAAAACAATGGCTCAAAACGGATGCGACAATGGAATCCGTTCTAACCTAAAGCAGATAAAACTTTGGCAGTTCCACTCCGCTGCAACTGGGCTATAAAAGATCGAAGTTGTTTAAACCCTCCGAAGCGTAGGTATTCATGGAAGAGACAGGAGAGTCCATTCTTACCGGCTCCACTTAGTATTGAAACTGATTCATCTGGGTCCAATTGCGCTAAAATCGAAAATAAATTGTTGAGTCCAGGTAGAGGATTTCATAAGATATTTCAGACGATAGGATGGTGGAATCTGTTCTTACAGAGAAGGGACAGGAAGTCTTTATGATCCTCTGCCCCTAGCCATGCTGAAACCGGATATAGTTGTTTATTCAAAAAATACCATGGCTTAACATAAATGGGAAGATAAAATCAATTCTTACCGACTCGACTTAGTAGTGTAGCAGCCTCATTCTGCCCCAACCGCGCTAAAATTGAAAGGAACCTGTATATCACCAAATGTGAAAAATAGGGATAATGGGACGTTGGGAAACGTACTTACCAAAAGCACTGAATACTGTAGCAATTTTGCTTGGCCCCAGAATTGCTAAATAAAAAAATGGTTTATTCCCACAAGGCCAATGCTACATACACGGTTTGGGCGGTGTAACCCGTTCTTACCGACTCCGCTCAGCACTCTGTCAAGATCATCAGGTCTCAACCGTACTAAAATTAAAATTAATTAATTTTATTTAATCCTGCATGACTATGGTTTCATATGTAAGGGACGCTAGAATTCAATCTTACCGACTTCATCTAAAACTGCAGCAGCTTCACCCGGCCACAACCGCGCTTATACCAAAACAAATAATTTAATTGAGAGATACAATGAAAGAATTTGACAGAATGGTGGGGTCCGTTCTTACCGAGTCCATTTAGTATTGTAGCGACTTCATCTTCGCGCCTCCTCGCTAAAAACGAAGAGTATTGACTCATTTCAATATGACCTTGGCTTAACATAGACAGGATGGTAGAATCCGTTCTTACCGATTCCACGGAGAACTGTGGTAACTCTACCCGGCCCCAGTCGAGCTAAAATTTAAAGGGAACTGATTTAATATTATACACGACATTATGGTTCATCAAGGAAGGGAAGGTGGAGTCCGTTCTTACAAAGATTAAACATGCACTTCATACGTTCCTCCTCCTCCAACCGCGCTGAAATAGAAAAAAGTTAAGCATTCTAAACACACCATGGCTCAACGCGTACATGAAGGTGGAATCCGTCCTTACTTATTCCACTCAGTAATTTTGGGGCTTCCTCTTGGCTCAATCCCTCTAAATACCGAAATTAAGTCATTCATTTCCCCAGACCACAGATCGACATTATATACATGTAGTAGAATTTCTGCTCACCAATGCCACTTCGGACGGTAGCCCAATACGACCACAACTGCACTAAATAGGAAAGAAAGACTTGTTAAATGCCGAAAGCCTTACATAGATGAAACTTGGGAATCCGTTCTAACCGACTCCAGTCTTTACTTTAGACCCCTCAATCGTCACCAACAGTGAAAATCAAAAACAAATTTTAATACTGCTGGATCATGGCTCAACATTGATGGACGGTGGAATCGTTTTTGCACACTCCACCTGGTATAGCGGCAGCTCCACCCTGGTGTAACCGTGCTAAAATGAAAAAGTTCATTCTAGCATGTTCAAGTTTCAATAAGCATGAGACAGTGGGTCCGTTCTTATCGAGTCCACCTAGTACTGTAGCTGCTTCACCTGGGTCCAAACCCGCTAAAACCGAGAGAAGGCTTACTTTTGCAGGACTATTTCTCAACATGAAAGTATATTAGAATTTATTATTGCCTTTCCCACATAATACTGTGGGATCTTCATAACTATACACTTATAGCTTCAACAGCGCTGAAATCCAAGAAGTTGCTTGCCATATTAAATCTAGCTCAAGATAGACTGTATAGTGCAACAAGTTCTTACCTACTCCACTCGTTATTGTAGCCGCTCCACCAGCCGTTGATGATACTGAAATCGAAAATAAGTTGAATATTATATTTCCACCAGATATCTCAATGTGGATGGAACAATGGAATCTGTACTTACATCGACTAAGAAGGTAATCTTTACGCTTCTCTGGCTCCAACAGAGCTAAAATCGAAAGAACGTGATTCATCCAGAAAGATGGGACCTCAATATAAAAGACATGGATAATATCACTCTTACCGGTTCCACTCAAGACTTCTCCTACCTCCCCCGGCATTAACCGGACTAAAGTAAAATTGAAATTGCTTAATTTCGCGAGACAATGAACCCAAGTGTAAGGGATGGAATAATACGTCCTTACGGAGGTTACAAAGGAATTCTTGACTCTCCTCCAGTCCTAAACGAGCTATAATTGAAGAAAAGTTGTTTAATACAGCCAGACATTTAATAAAATAGGGCTCCGACACTGATATCAGCTCTTACCGACTCCAATAAGAACTCCAATAACTTCATCTTTCTCCAACCCCGCTAAAAGTAAATATAATATGCGTACTTCTTCAGGCAATGGCTCAATTTGGATGGAAATATAGAAATCCCTCTCACCAATTCCTTTTAATATCGCAGCAGCTCCACACAGCCTCAATTGCGCTGGAAAAAAGAAAGAAAAAATTTTGATTAATTTTCCCATCCCATGGCTCAACATGGTTGGGCTGATGGAATCCGTTCTTACATATGTTAAACAGGAAATTTTGACACATATACGGCCCCAACCGAGCTGCAACCAAAAAATGTCTCGTAATCTTATGGGCTATGGTTCAACATATATGGTACACTGGACTCCGTTCTTACCTATTTCATTTACTACTTGTCTAGCTCCACCTGGCACCGACACTAAAATCGAAAATAAATTATTTAAGACGAAGGCTCAATATGGGTGGGATGCTGGAATTCCTTCTTACCAACTCCACTCAGTACGGTAGACGCTCCAGCCGGCCCCAAACACGCTAAAATCAATAAGTTGTTTCACCCCGAATGACTGAAGCTGAATAAGAATGGGAAGCAGGAGTTATTCCGAACCTATCGCATTGAGCACTCTGACGCAATCATCCGGCTCCAACCACGCTGCGATCAAAAAGATGTGTAATCCCCGCAAAACACTGGCTCAAAATAAAGGGAACAAGGATTACGTTCATACCAATTGCTTTTAAAAAAATACAAACGTCATCTGGATCCAAACCCTCTGGAACCAAAGAAAATATCTTTAATCAGGCGCGTGCATTGATCAACCTGTATGGGAAAGTGGAATCCTTTCTTACCGACTCCACTAAGCACTGTAGCCGCTCTGTTGGACCCCAGCTGAGCTACAAACGATAATTTAAAAATCAGTATTGCTAGACCATGGTTCAACATGGATTATTTTGTATCAATAGTTTTGCGTTCTCACCAAATCCACGTAGTGCAATGTCAACTTCATTTGGCGATAATTGCACTAAAAATCGATAAGGATTTGTTTATTTCTACCAGCTCATGAATCGAAATAATGGGAAAGTGAATACGTTTTATATATTTTTTATTATTCTTACCTAATCCATTCATTAATGTAGTTGCTCCACCCTGCCCTAGCCGCGCTGGAATTGTAAAAAAAAATTAATTTAATCCCTCTGGATCATATCATAAATGATACTAGGGAATGTGTCCTTACCAACTCCGCCTAGTACTGCAGCAACTCCACTTGGCCCCAATCGTACTAAGTTAAACATAAATATTTCAATGCAGCGAAGTCTTGGCTGAACATGATGGTGCATTCCGTTCTTACCCAATCCAAGTAGCACTTTAGAAGCAGGAAGTGTCCCCATCCGTGCTAAATTCACAAAGGAATTAGTCCCACTGGGCTATGCCATCATTTGGAAGGGAATGTGAAACCAATTCTCACCGACTGCACTTAGTCCTATAGCAGCTTCATCATGGTTCAGAGTCGCTAAATCGAAAGGAAATTTTTTTATTATCCCGCCCGGTCATGCCTCAACATGGTTGAGGAACATGGAAATCCATTCTTACCGACTCCGCTTAGAACTGCTGCAGCTTCTCCCCGCTCTAACTCGGCTAAAATTGAGAATAACTTGTTTAATCATCTACAGTATTTCTCAACACGAGCAGGACAGTGGAATCTGCTTTTACCGACTAAACTTAGAGTTGTTGTTGCGTCTCCCTCCCCCAACTTCGCTGAAATATAAAGAAAAGTCTATAGTCCCACTAGATCACATCTCAACATGGTTGGGATGGAAAAACGGTATTTACCGACTATACTGAATACTGAAGCTGCTCCGCTCTCCCCTAATCGTGCTAAAATAGAAAATAAGTTATTTAATCTAGCAAAACATGCCTCAAAATGAAGGGGACGGTGGAGTTTGCTCATACCAATTCCACATAGCAATGTTGCTCCATGCGGCCCTAGCAGCACTAAAATCGAAAGCATTCATTTTAGGACTGTAAATTCGATTAATTTAATCGTTCGATTAATCGACTAAAGTATTAATTACGATCTGAAAAATTAGTCGAGATTGACTTAATTTTAATAGACCCCTAATCTCCCCCTGAATGCCTCCTTTCCACTTTTAATTTTATGAATATATTAATACTTTAATCGATAAGTCGATCGATTAAGTTAGTCAAATTGACAGCCATAATTTACTTATTCGTTCTAGACCATGACTCAGTATAAATGGGATGGTGGAATCGGTTCCTACCGACTCTACGTAGTACTTCAGCAGCTCCCTTTTGCACTGTGATAGCCTCACTTGGGCCGATTTGCGCTAAAATCGAAAATTAGTCATTAAAACATGCACTCAACGGATCAAGATGAAAGTGACAGAAGAATCCATTTTTACCCATATTGTTTAGAAAATTCCGCCTGTCATCTGGTTCTAGCTCATCTGCAAAATAAACCATTAAAACTCAAAATTGTCTGCTCAAGGGGGTATGGAAATGATATGTCCTTACCAAACACTTCCAATAATTTTCCTGGTGTCGGAACTCCAAATCTGTCTGTAAAACGAAATTCATATTTGTATGTTTTGGTATGATGAGGATTGGCATTGAAAGAAAAATACGGTGTCATACCAGTTAATTTCAGGAGTTGATTGTTCTTCTGCTCCTGGAGTATTCCTGCATGGTAAATAAATTAAATATTTTAGTTGGGACATTAAATTATTTAGCACGATTGCCTTAGATTAAGGTTGGTAGAGAAATAGCTTTCTCTCTCCGACTTCCCGAGGAAAATACAATTACGCGAATTGAGTCAGAAGCATCCGAATTCATAGGAATAACTAATTTATGGAGAAGGCTTGATTAATTTTTTTCCCTCGTCTAATCTTAGTTTATTGCGGGTTCATAATCGTATGCATGGAATATCTTAGTTCCCATGTGAACCCCTTTAAGTTTATTTCTGAGGTTCATCCAATGAACTTTTCACCTTCGATGCGAAACTCTTCTTTCCTTGAACAATGTTATATATGTCCGATCGACTCCGACTCCGACCCCTAAAGCTCAACCGTTCCTTCTCCAAAGACATCGAGATCAACCAGATCATCAGCTCATGCGACCTTGCAGACTGCGGTCTGACTGAGCTGAACCACCGAGCCTTCGCAGCTGCCATTACCATCCAACAGAAGTGGCAAAGACCAGAAAAGCCGACCCCGATATCCGGGAAATGCCCTTCCTCGATTCCACCTTGGAACAGGCGCCTCCAAAGTCGGATCGATGCAGCAAGGCGAGACCTTAGCACCCTTTAAGAGATCAAGAAGGGGAACACATCCCGGAAAGTGAAACCGACCTACAAGCAGCTGCGCACCAAGTACAATATCACTTCTGATGCCGATCTCCCGACCTACATAGATAACGTGAAGATGAAGATTCAAGCATGGGCCCTGAGGATAAGGCAATACACGAAAAGGGTCAATCACTTCCGGCATAACGAGCGCTTCACGAACAACCAAAAGCTATTCTACCGGGAATTGGGAGCAAAACCCATAGAAAGGAAGAAGATCCTTGGCAGGGCGGAAGTGGAAGAATTCTGATCAAACATCATGGAGTGCCCGGTAAACCACAATGTCGATGCCACATGGCTCCGACGTCAGAGGGAGCAGACAGATACTCCCGAAATGAGTGACCCCCAGATTACAACATCTGATCTGCAGAAGGCACTCAAACAAACAGCGAACTGGAAGAGCCCCGGGCACGACCGTCTTCCGAACTTCTGGCTGAAGCAATTAACATCGTTACACGAACAACTCGCCAGAGAAATGCAGAAGGTAGTGACAGACCCCTCGGAGATGCCGGATTGGCTCACGGCAGGAGTCACCTACCTACTGCCGAAAAACGCCGAGACCCAACTACCGAAGAATTACAGGCCTATCACCTGCCTGCCAACCGTCTACAAAGTGCTGTCATCCATCCTAGCAGCACGAATCGAACGACACATATATGACAACAACATCATGTCGGAAGAGCAAAAGGGTTGTCGGAAAGGATCATACGGCTGCAAGGAACAGCTCTTACTCAACCGTATGGTCATGGACGATGCCAGAACGAGGAAGAAAAATCTCTCGATGGCATGGATTGACTACCAGAAGGCATATGACTCGGTGCCCCATTCATGGATCATCGAGTGCCTCAGGATGTACAACATCAA